>JACM01072051.1:0-14005 GCA_000787095.1 Periophthalmodon schlosseri | reverse complement strand
TGAACCATTTCCAGTACTTTGGGATCAGTGTGTGGAAGCTGGCAGGTGACATATTTATCAACAAAATTAATGACTTCGTCATCGCTGTTTTGATCAATTCTAGGAGCATCTTGTACCCAGAAGAGAGCGTGGATGTGGGGGGAGCCTCTTGCTTGAAACTCTACCCGATAAAAGAAATCAACAATCTTTCCAATGGGATTAGCAGGAGACCTGAGAACTAACTTCAAAAAGCAATGCCATCTATAGTCAAACATTTGAGCTGCAACCACAGGGTTCTTCCTCAAAAGGTTACACCGTTCAGCCCAGTTCAAATCTTCAACCGTCTGTGTTCGTCCTTCCTGTATGAGAAGTGCTTCAAGTAGATGTTGCCACCGCAAGTCAGCAGCACTGAAAGAAGCGAACCAAGTTGGTATTCCTAACTGACGAATCATGGAAAAGACCTCACTTTTACATTGTTGCCAGTATGCAGGTGAGCCAACTATTGGTGACAAAAAGCGGAAACCACCATTAAACTGAACCACATGTCTCAAAGCGTTGCAGTCACTGTCGTGACCTTGACCTGTTCCAATGTCATCAAATTGTCCTTTGCGTGTTGCAATTGAGACACAAGAAATGACATTATACAGAATCAACGTGCCATCAGCATAAAAAAGGTATTCCAGATTGTTTGCACATCTGGTGTCAGCATTCAGAAGTCGTAGTTTGAAATATTTTGATAAAGTTATTGGAATTTTTCTGGGGGTATGGAATGTATTTGTACCAGTCACAAAGATGGTAGGAAAACATTTGGCCTCGTTTGTAGGGTCGTTTAGTGTGCTTACTGGGTTGTTTCCTTCAGCTGGAGCAACACTAACAACATTATCGAGATACTGGTCCAACGTCTCCTGACCCAAGTCAAGTGGCATAGAGCAGGTGTCATTGAAAACGCCATGCTGCTGTTTATCATATAAATGTTCATCTTCAGTGGGTTCTTGTGGCGGTGAATTGGCAGGTTCGGCAGTTGTGTTGTGTTCTTCTTCCTGTTCTTCTTGTTCAGGGTCTTGTTGACTAAAATCATTTTCCCAGTCTTCATTAAACTGTATGTCTTCATAGTGGATGTTAATTTGTTTTAGGCACCCCAAAGCTTCTGTCAAATTGATAGTGTTGGCAAACTGATGCTCATAAGAGCCTTTGTAAGACAGTTTGCGTTTAAGTTTCACTTGCACCAGCCCAGGGGACCCTGTGCGTGGCAGCAGTTTGTCACAGGTCTCTGTAACCCTACTTCTAACGCACACAATGGGACCGCGAATGCCTTGCTGTTTTGTCTTAGGCAAAGTCATGTATTTACAAAACATAATGCCTAGTGAAACAAGATGGCTTTCAATACTATTTAATCGTGCTAGTTCCTGAGGTACTGGGGGGAGTTCCAAATTGTTAGCAGCACATTCAGCGGGGATGACACCTCGAAGCATTTTCCCGTTGCAGGTGTGGCATATGTTCAGCTGTCCTCTATACACATACATGTTACATGGCATAGGACAAGTCACGTCACATGTATGTACATATGTCTCAGAAATGCAAAAATCGATATCTGACTGTGACATTTTCACATAAAGTGACCTTTTGCAAGGCAAAACACCTGCTTGGAAGAAGCGTTTGTGGCACACACAACACACAAACTGTGGTCCAAATTTAATCTTCTCAAAAAACATTTCCATAACATGCTCCATCATGTTGACTTTGTCTTTCAGTTGGCGTTTTCTGCTGAGGCTTCTGGATACAACACGTTGCTTGTGTTCAGGGTTGCAATATTTGTCTTTACTGGCATTTTTGCGTTTGTTGCGGTAGTTTTCATCGGTTGCGTATTTTTGGGCACTTGTAGCTTTCTTGACTTCCCGATGCTCAGAATTGGTTGCATATTTCTGACGGCTTATATTCTTCAGGTTTTCTCTGTGGGTTTCATCAGTGTTGTACTTATGGATGCTTTTATGTTTTACAATGTGTCTGTGGGTTTCATCTGTCTTATATTTATTGATGCTTTGATGTTTCACATTTTCTCTATGGGTCACATTGGTGTGATACTTGTGAATACTTTTCTGTTGTAGATTATGGCGATAGATTGGGTTTTCATAGTACTTAATAATACCTGTAGAGATTACATGTTGTCTATATGTAACATTTTCGGCATATTTTTTTATGCCAGCTTCTCGAAGCTTTTGGTGGTATTTCGGATTGTTATGATATTTACTGATTTTTTTATCACGTGCAAGTTGGTCGCCTTGATATTTGGCCTTTTCGTGGGTTCTTTTCTTTTTTAAGACATATTTGGAGGGTGTTGCTGGACATACATGGCTATCTGAGGTAGGCTGATAAACATGTATGGCACGTTGTGATCGTGTTTTGTATGGTGTGACATGAACAGTATCATCTGTAAACAATTTATAGCAACCGCATCCATCAGCCACAGAAACACAAATGACTGTTTCATAGTGATTGTCATTACAATGTTGCACATAAATTCCAGCATCAGACAACTGTTCAGTGTGACAACTATATTTAAGCCAGCGATTACTTGTGTAAGTGTAGACACTGACACCCAAATAATCAGCCATAGCTTGAATTTCGACTTGAGTAGCCCAAGTGTGAATTTTGTTCATATTTGTTTTCTTGATGTATTCGTGAACAGAAGAATATCCTTCACATAAACTTGTGTATAGATGAGGACATTTTTTGAGCTGTTTTACTGCTGCTAGCCTAAATTTGCGGTGTTTTTTTTGTGTGCCACAAACTGCTTGGGAAATTGCACGGAAAAAGCAGTTACCATCACCAACAATACTCTCAGTTTTGCAGGGATTGCCCAACACACCAACAATGTCACTTGAAGGACATGCAGTTTTTTCAAAGTCAACCTTCAAGGTGTCGCACAGTTCTTTACAGACTTGTTCAGTCAAAGGTTTGAAGTGCATCGGTGTGGTGTTCTCTCCAATAAACTGCACATCTGAATCCAAAACAGGAGCATGTGTCATGGAAGGATGGGTAGTGGTCAAGTTACAAATCACACCTTGAATTTCAAAGTCCTTCTTTTTAAAGCATCTAGACAACAAGCAAATGTGATTATATAAATCTTCAAAGCAACCAAAATATGCCACAATGCTTTTACCCTCTGGATGAATGAAGCCATCGGGACAACGGGAATGAGAATCAACGATAGCATAGCAACCATTATTTTCAATAATAGCGCACGTGTTACGACTTAGTGTCAGAAGGCAAGAATCATACTGGGAAAAAATCTTAGCTAAACCATGTCTTAAGTTAAAACATGCACGAGCTCGGATGAATTCACTATCATGCACGTTTACATTTCCTGTAACGACGTCCCCAAATGTAAATGTAAAGCGTTGGCCATCTACAATATCTTCTTTTGGCAAATCACCAACAGACATATAATCATGTCCGTGAGGGTTATGATGCTTTGCGTACATGTGATCACCCAAATGGAGCACATGATCCAAATCTAATTGTTTCCATGTGAACACATTTTCCCGTTTATGTTGAGAAATGGCGACCAAAGCAATGGGCATACACTGTCTCCCAGGGTACAACAAAGACGGTACACCCTGGTGAAAAGACCCCCGTACGTTGTTTGGGACAGTAACAGAAGCCGTACTGGATGCAGCAGTACAAGAAGCTGCAGGATTTTCAATACCAAGCATTTCCTCATCAGTGACATGAGTGGTACTGTTAGGTTGACAGGTAGCAACACCGAGCATTTCCGCATCAGTCACCTCTAATGTACTGGCATCTTGACTGTCACCTACTGCTAGCATTTCAGCATCATTTACTTCAAATGACAACTCGGCAGAACAGTCAGCAGAAACACCTGAGGCACGGCGGCCCGCAACAACATGTGAAGCAAGACGACCATCAATAGCATAGCGTGACTTAACTTTGTCGTCTTCATCAGAGCTTGCCTGTTGTTCTTGTGAGCTGCGCGGGGATGTCGTCTGTGGCACCTGAAAGGGCACAAAAGGGAAGAGATGATTATAATTGACCTTGATTATAATATTATGCAGATGTCAAGAAATATACATGCATAATAATACGGAGTGGGCAATCAATTACTTACCATGTGCAAGATGGCACTTAGATCCTCCCCTGCTGCTGGCGGAAGCTCTGGGAACACCTCCAAGTCATCCAGCTGCAAGTATGAACAGAAGAGAAATGGATTCAAATCACATGTACATGTCATCATATGAAATGCATGTTGACAAAAAAGCCACAATAAACAACAAACCTCCAAAGAAGATGTGGAGCTTTCGGAAGAAGTTCTTGCCACTGCTGCACGTCGCCTGTAGACCCTCTCGCTGACCGTCGGCTTGACAGTGTCGTTGACCGTGTCGCGCACCCTCTACAGATACAAATGCAAGTTTATATAACACATAAGCATTTCGACAAATACAGCAAGCATATGTCAACCAACCTGTCTCTTGACGTGCCGCTTCTTGTTCTTGGTCTTCGCACGCTTGACGGAAGACGTCTAAACACGAGAAAACATCATGTACGTTTAAATGCCTATCGAATACTGGCGAATATTATCCCAGAATCATTCTTTTATCCTTCAATAAGGAGAAATTACCTTTCCCCCTGTTGGGCTTGATTTCGGTTCCTCACCGCTGGACGGACAAATCTTCTCCATCTCCACAGCCATGGCAGGGCTGAAGAGCACGGGTGACGATGGGATGCCAAAGTCGGTCACCTTAAAGGAGAAAGAGCAGATATGTTACTGTCAAGACTTTTTTATTCATACATGTAATAAAGGACATATACAAACCTCTTCTGCTGTCTCAGGTGAGCATGGCGTGAAAGGTGCCATCTCCTGGGAAGAAGAAGACATAACACATGTTATTTATACAATGCATCAATGCATGCAATTTATGTATTCAGAAGATATTGTTCCTTACCCTGCCCACGCGTTCAGATCCACCAGGGCTGATGTAGCGTACACGGGGTGTGCGCTGCCTGGTGGAAACTCTGCGATGGCCGGCGGAGGCAGGAAAAAGTAATCCTCGTGGAAAGTCTCTGATGGGTGGCGGCGGCAGGAGGAGACACAGGCGCGGGAGCTGTCGGACGACGGCGGGGCTTGGCGTAGGTGGGAGATGGCAGCTTGGGGCGGCTGGGAGGAGGGCGCACCAACTCGTTGTAGCAGGCGTCCAACAGCTGCTCCACGAGGATGGGTAGACCATGGTCGTCACAAAGATGCGTCTGTAGCAGAATAACACAAATTGTTATGCACAGGATATATACATATATGCATCACATTTACAAAAAATTACCACTGTATCATTGCCCTTACCCCATCTTCCGCCCACAGCTTGGTGTCAGTCATGGAGAAATGGTCAGCAAGAAGGTGGTACCTCACCTCTGCAGAAATATAAAGAAAATGTGCATTAAAAACAAAGTACTTGCAAAGCATATTACTAAAAAGCAACATGTGATTTACGAACATGTGCATTAAAAACAAAGTACTTGCAAAGCATATTACTAAAAAGCAACATGTGCATTTACGAACCCGCACGGACGGCTGCCCGGTGGTATTCCTGACTCAGAGCTGTCTGGTAGTCATCGTTGAAACTGAGACGAGGGGGGAAATCTACCACACACACCTGAGAACACATTGATTACATATCAATATTTTGGACATAAGCGTCTTTGCAATGTGTCCCTGCAACAACAAATCACAAAATGTGTACCTTTCGCCACTTCTCCTTGGCAGATGCCAGTAGCTTGTTGAAGGTGGCCACTGCCTGGGAAATAGGGGTGGGGCGCTGGGGCATGTTGGAGGGAGCCAAAAGGCACAACAGGTCAGGCTCTAAAAGAAGACATTTTACACATTAGAAGGACAATTTGGACTCGGCAGACAGAAATTTTACAATGTTCTGCTGTATACATACCCGGGTAGTGGTTCTTTTTCATGGTGACACGATCAGCTGAAAGCTGCACCTGCAGCTGAGCAGCAGTAGCACCAGGAGTGCAGGAGAAGCCGAACGTGAAGGTGTCCTCTGGCAAGCACACTCTCTTGTCCACGATGGAGGAAAGGTGAGAGTCCCAGCAAACAGAGTGCAGGAGAAGCCGAACGTGAAGGTGTCCTCTGGCAAGCACACTCTCTTGTCCACGATGGAGGAAAGGTGAGAGTCCCCAGCAAACAGGACCAACTGCAAAAACAAGTAACATTGTACTAAACATGCATGCACATACAAATGTGGCAAGTGCAAAAACAAACATGTACCTTCTTGCCAGGGCTCCTCTTGGGGATGAAGAAGTAGTGGTGCTTCTTGCCAACTCCTTTACCCCAGCCCTTTGCACGGTCCCCGCTACCCGGCTGAGCACGGTACCCGGTACCCGGTCCTGAATGACACAAAAATTTCAATCACATACTGTTCCAAACAATCAACCATACAGTAATGGGACGCAACACTTACGCTCAACATCCGGGTGGCGAGGGCTCACAACAACATGGCTGCTCTCCAGTTGATTGGCTGCTTTCTTCTCCAGCTGCTGAGCTCGCCTGAGCTTAGCAGCAGCAGACTTCCGCGAACACTTCGGCATCTGAAAATTGGGAGAATAAAACATTGTCTGTATTATTACATGTCAAGGAATGGGGGAGGGTAGTGATACTGGCTTCAACAGAAGAACTACATGCTTAAGGCAAATGTACAAGACAAAAAAGTGTGCCCCTGTCTACTCTTTCGTAATTGAACATGGTCTTTGCTTAGTTTCATTTCACATTTAAATTAAGAGGCTACCAAATGCTCTCCACATGTACGACTTTCAATGTTAATGTGTTTACAAGAACATTCACATACGTAACAACACTTAAACAAAGACAAGGGTGGGGGAGGGTATTGCAATTGTATGTGTACATAACAAACACTAGCATGACAAAGTAGTCCTGTGCACAGAGTTAGCAAAGGGTCAAATTATAGGACAGTTACTACCTTTCACTGTTAATACTACTATATGTTTCAGTTAAGTCTGGTTAAGTTATAAGTTTAATTAGGAAACATACGAAGACAAACATGGGGGAGGGTACTGAAACTGTACGTGTCCTAAACAAGCACTAGCATGACAACGTACTCATCTACACAGGCTTAGCTATGGTTCCAATTATACTACAGTTAGTACCTTTTACTCTTAATACAAATGTTTCACTTAAGTATTGTTAACTTCTAAGTGTAATTCCGAAACATAACAAGACAAAGATGGAGGAGTGTAGTGCAACTGTATGTCTCCTAAACAAGCACTAGCATGACAAAGTACTGATGTGCACAGCCTTAGCAGACGGTCACATTACAGGACAGTTTGTACTTTGTTGTGTTCATACAAGTATATGTTGAACTTAAGTCTGCTTCAGTTATAAGTGTAATTAGGACACATACCAAGACAAAGATGGGGGAGGGTACTGAAGCTGTACGTGTCCTAAAGAAGCACTAGCATGACAAAGTAGTCATGTGCACAGCCTTAGCAGACGCTCAAATTATACTACAGTTTGTACGTTTTTGTGTTCATACAACAATATGTTTAACTTAAGTCTGCTTCAGTTATACGTTTAATTAGGACACATACCAAGACAAAGATGGGGGAGGGTACTGCAACTGTGTGTGTACAAAACAAACACGTGCATAACAACATATTCATGTTTACAGCCTTAGCAGACACTCACATTATACTACAGTTCGTACATTCTGGTGTTACACCAAGTATATGTTTAACTTTTGTCGTGTTACTTTAAACATTTCATTAGACACATAAGAAGACAAAGATGAGGGAGGGTACTGACATTGTATGTCTACAACAAAACACTTCCCTCACTAAGTGCCCATGTGCTGATGCTTAGCTAAGGCTCCCATGATACTACACTTAGTACATTCTTGTGTTAATACAACTATATCTTTAACTTCAGTCTTCTTAAGTTGTACGTGTAATTCCAACACATAAGAAGAGGAAACAGTTCTTACCTTCCTTGCAGTTACACAGACTCTATGTTATGTGTTTCTTCTCAGAAGATGGCGAAAATCACAGATGAAACAGAAAAACCAAATGTACACAACACAAAAAAAATAGTTGCTTTCAAAAAGAAAAACAACACCGAAATCCAACCAAGTCAAAAATGAAAGTAGCCTTGAAACTCCTGTGGTAACACTTGCTTTGTGTACAGCAATGGGACACTTATGTTGTGCATGGGCTACTTTCTCGACCCTACCTATATGTGAAAGGGGGCTGGGCCAACTTCTCTGCCATGTGATTGGTCTGTGAAATTGCTAATGTGACATAGGGGGTGCAAGTAACTGCTTTGTTCCATCCTCCACCAACGAAAGCTGGGAATTTCTAAAGAGCTTCGTGGACATTATGAACCTCTTATTACAAAGTCTAACTGTCTTACAAGACATTTATCACACTCTACATTTACTTCCTCATGACTCATGTATGTCCTGTTGAACTGTCACAACTTCATTGCTAGCCCTACATTTATGCATGCTACTCTTATAAAATACTACTACATGCATCTTGTCTTCTTCACATACACGTATTATTTCTGTAGAAAGACCATTTGAATGCAAACACTGAAGTATGTTCGATCAACACTGTACAATGTTTGTCACATGATGATGTACGGTTTTTTACTCTACTCAATGTCACAACACAAAAAAACTTATTTCCACGTCTTACAGAATGGGCCTATATTACTCCAGGGAACTCACATGCCCTTTGAAACAAGCATTGGCCACACACACAAAAGCATGTTGAAAATGTTATGACATGTTTTGACTACATACATGACATAACCTACATTACACCATTGGTCCATATGTACTATAATTCCAGGGACAGTACTTCTGCATAATCACTGTATTTGGATGACGGCTTATGGTTTGACACATTGAAATACACATTATACACCAGCCATCAAACTATCATGAAGACATGACAGCATTGTTTTATGCATACACTTCTATGACCAGTAATATGACATTATTACTATACTATAAAATAGTCAATACAGACATGCTTACAGTGCATGACTCAAACAAAAGCTGCCTTTAATGTACGGGACACTCTACAAATCTAAGCACACATTCCAAAACAAATGGCCTACACTTTGCCTCCTATGATAATGCAAATGCCACATTGGCAGAGCTATTCTTCTACTCATTATCAGATGAATGCAACTTACATGAAGCTAAGGCACACCCACAGCTGTGTCACAACCACCTGACACCATTAACTTCAGCTGATATGTTTCATTTACTTGTAAATGCTGAAACACTTTTGTACCTGCCGTGAGGTACAACTTTTGTTGGTTCACCTCTAAACACAAGATACGATTGTTCAATTCCTGTTAATAATCACTGCATGAAGTGCACTGTTGTCATTAGTCTCGATTACTATTATATGATATATGAATTTATCTGACATAACTATTACACTAATATATCAATGGCATTATTACTTTCTTAACAATTCTGATTGTCACTATAGCAAAGTCACAATGTGTCACAAATGTGTGTGTCTCAATAATAGCACCTGTCACTTACACAAAACTCTACTTTTCTGCTTTGATGGACACATATAAATGCACTCCATTGCTCATTACTGTCACAAGTATTTATTGACTTCTTACTACAAACAAAAGTTACACAGAATAGCTGACATACAATTTATACAGGTAAGGAAAAATAGCTTCAATGTACAATTGCTATCTTACAAACATGAACATATAACATTACACACTGAATCCACTTGTTGGTTTACTGTTGTTCAAAGGTTGGAGATGGTAGCCATTGTGGTGAGCTACATGTAGGATCTGCCTGGGAAGACGTGAGGGAAGGCGATGTCTGATGGACTGGCTCTTGTGGAGGGTCTGGAAGTATAAAAGAAATGGAGTTCATTGTGAGGTTGTGTTCAATCGTAATCATCATGTACACATTGCACTATGTCACACAAGTACATAACTACATAATAATACATACCGCTTCCATCCCAGTCCCCTTCATACAAGTCCAACCTTTCTTGAAGTTGCTGGATTTTGTCTGTGGCCTTCTTTAAATCGGCATTTCTTCGACACAGTTGCGCTGATACATATCTTTGTTGCTGTTGAGCAGCCTTCAGTTGTCTTGTCAGTGTAAGAACTGCTCTTGAATAGCTATGCAGATTGGCAGCAAGTTCTTCTCGCGGACATTGAGGGTCTTGAGCTTGGTACTGCAAAGACACACCTTGTAAGCATTACTCACATTCACATTTTGGGAGTTTCATGTCGTACAAGAATTCTGTACTGGAAGACTATTTATTTCATCACATCTTTGCTTTCGTTTCCCTCCTCACTGTAACTGCATGTACGGTCACATTGCCATTGACTGGAAAGACACATTGCTCATATATAACATGACAAGGCAGAAGCAACTTGTGTCTGACTGACAATGACAGACACTATGAAGACATGTACAGCCAAGGTTGTAATGAATTGTCAAGAAGTCACAAAGGACAGACTTTGATTAGGTCAATATGGACACAATTGATTGATACCAATATGGTTGCCTTTGAACACATTTGTCTACTCTTGCTTTGAATTGGATGCTGTGGATGTTGCCATTTACAAATACGGGTCTGTCATATTCATAGTGAAAGGAGAACGTAATTCTACAATGCTCAATATGACGTCTTCAAAGTATAGGTGGAATCTCTGCATTCCATTGTGAAACGTCACAGCTACAACAGCAAATGATGCGGACTATAATGGCAATACACTGGATACACGTACTACATTTTTGTATGTACCTATGTGCATGTTACTACTTCTTTTTACTTGGTTCTTTGTTTCTTGTAGCACGTATGATATACACACTGTGTTGTGTTGTACACAGTACTTACAAACAGAAGTTGCAGGCTGCTTCGGTGGAACCGTCCCTCCTCGGATTCCACACTCGGTAGTTTGGATGGTGAACTCATGTTGGTCGCCATTCTGTAAAGGAAGACACTGTTACAATTTAATGCTGTTTCAATAGAATACAAATAACCCATGCAAAACTAATAATTATCTTCACTTGCCTGTCAACAGTACTCTCTTCCACGGATGTCTGATAACGTCTGGACAGTGGACAAAAAACAAGTACATATACTCTTCTTGGCTAGGCGGAGCTTAACAGCTGAAAGGTGAAGGTAAATGCATGTGGGACTTCACGACAGTCTGTCAATGTGTATTGAATGGTGTACTATGTCTGGCAGATGGGGGAATATGAAGGAAGTGGTATAGTCTGCTCAACAGCAAGCATATACATTCACATGGCTATGGATTTCTGTACTTACATGTAGGATGTACTTGCTGTATTTTTCATTCCTTTTTTTTGGGACAGAATTGTCTTCTACAGTATTGAAGGTAAAGTATATGAATGAACAGCTTTTCTGTAGCCGGACCTTCACTATTCAAAGGTACATGTTAATGGATGTGGCACTTGAGGGCTGTATACCAATGTGTATTCAACGGTCTTGTATGTCTGGCAGGTGAGACAATATGAAGGAATTGGTCACATGTTGTATACAGCAAGCATATACATTGACATTATTATGTATTACTGTTCCTCAATGCACTATGTCGCTGGTGTCTTTTGTCATCACACAAACACAAATATTGTCTGGATAAGTATTGCAGGTACGGTACCTTACGTTCATGAACAAAGTCATATCATTTTGTTCATAATTCTTATGTCTTCTGATTGTACATGCTATATGTAAGTGGAAAGTTATTCCTCACTTTTCAAAGTCAACTGTTCTTACTATTTTTGTCTACATGTCAAGTGTCACTTGCATTAAACCTTACTTCATGATAGGTGCCAATTCGCCTTCTATGTATCTTGTCTTTGTCCATGGACTATTTTGCTATTTCTCATTCCACAGATTCTAATGTTCACGTACATGCTATAGTCAACATTTGCTTTTACTGTGTATGGATACTTTCATGTCAATGTGAATACAGTCATGCAAGTACAAGGCAGGATATTTCCCTCATTTAATTAGAACTTACGCATGTGTAAGTCCGGTAATATTTGCTGTTGTTACTGAAGGGATGCAGACGTCTGTGTTTCTGTGGTGTCTTTAATATTATTTCTTGACACTTACTATCCTTCTAATTTAGACGTTATATGTGTTATATATTTTGGTGTTGTGACAATGTGCCTTTACAGCACACCTTACACTCATAACGCATGTTGCTCTTACCTTTGAAGCTATACACATACACGCACGGCCCCCCCATGCGACCGCCTGGGGCCAGGCAACGCCTCTGCGTGCCATTCTCACTGCTCAGCCACCACCCAGCCGCTATCTGCCCCCCTTTGCACCGTTTCTACACCACGGTGCGGCCATCGCATTATATCAGCAGTGGCCGTGGCTTTGAAAAGCCAACCTCGTGCATAATACACCTATGGTGTAATTGACTTTTTTGCACATTCTGAAGTATAGAATATATTGGCCAAGTTTCGGCCGATTCTGACAATGTTGGACGTTTCATGTATACTGTAGGGGGCGCTATAGAGGCCGCTGGCCACGTGCTCATTACTCAGCTCTATTCAAACTGTGATTGTGCATCAGCACTTAAAATTGTACTTGTTTACGCGGATCCATTTGGCTGTGAGCGGGAATGAAAGAAACAGGGAATTAACTCATATTTTCACAGTGTGTTACACAGAGACCGTAATGAATATCCCCAAAACGTGGATAATGATGAATGATGAATATCTGTAGATGTGCTATGTGGAATTTGAACTCATTTGGATGAAAAACCTAGGAGTACATAGGTTACATATACCTGCATGTCAAAGTGGCGTGGGAATGTCAATCCAATAATAATGAATGCATTTTGACGGCGAGCTACAGACAAACCGCAAGGACTATCTCCAAAACGTGGATGCGTCTTGGTAATCAACATATGTAGATGTGGCATGTGGAGTTTGAGCTCATTTGGATGACAAACATAGAAGTACATAGGTTTCACATAGACGTATGTGAAACTGGTGTGGGAATTCAATGCAAGAATAATGAAGTAATTTTTGACGGTGATGTACACAGACATGGAAAACAAGATGTCCAAAACGTCGATAAGTCTTGATAATCAACATATGTAGATGTGGTATGTGGAGTGTGAAGTCATTTGGGTGAAAAACTTATAAGTAGATAGGTTAAATATTCGTGCATGTCAAAGTGGTGTGGGAATGTCAATGCAATAATAATTAAGGCGCTTTGACGGTCAGCTACATAAAAACCTTAAGGAATATCTCCAAAATGTGGATAAGTCTTGATAATGAACATATGTAGATGTGGTATGTGGAGTGTGAAGTCATTTGGGTGAAAAACTTATAAGTAGATAGGTTAAATATTCGTGCATGTCAAAGTGGTGTGGGAATGTCAATGCAATAATAATTAAGGCGCTTTGACGGTCAGCTACATAAAAACCTTAAGGAATATCTCCAAAATGTGGATAAGTCTTGATAATGAACATATGTAGATGTGGTATGTGGAGTGTGAAGTCATTTGGGTGAAAAACTTATAAGTAGATAGGTTAAATATTCGTGCATGTCAAAGTGGTGTGGGAATGTCAATGCAATATGCCCGACTTCCTCTTCAGCATAGGACAATGTACCCATTCACTTTTTGTCTTGGCTCATACAGCTGTATCACCGTGTCAAATGTCATCAGTGTAGTCAACAATTTTCCCATCCCCAGTCCCATAGGGGTTGACATGGTTTGTACAGTGCGGTGTGCTCATCGCATTACACCCTTTGAACCAGCAACCTCCTGCATAATACACATAAGGTGTAATTGACTTTTTAGCACGTTTTGAGGCCTACAATTACCTCCCCAAATTTCATGCCAATCGGACAAATTTGTGTCTTTTATGTGTATGGTAGGGGGCGCTATTGTGTGGTGCGCTCATGTGCTTTTGTGTTACTTGTCGCCGCCCGGCCACCGTCCGGCC
>JACM01026542.1:0-12071 GCA_000787095.1 Periophthalmodon schlosseri | reverse complement strand
ATATATATATATATATATATGTTTTATTAAACAACATGGGTGGATTAACTTAATTTTTGGTCCAGAAGATGTTACGTTGCAGATTTGAACAATTAAAATAATTGGAAACAATTTCACAGCATGCCGGTACAATCTGTAATAAAACAAATATTTTTATACAAAGTAGAAATTTCAAACAGATCTTTCTGTATTATAACCCTTTACAACATACAGGATTTGACAGGACAGTAATAACCAGTACATGTTTTTCCTAAACATTTGTATCAAAATTCTTTTTTTAAAAAAGGTTCAAATTGCTTGTATTCCCATAGTCAGGTCAAGTGTACATGGCTCCATGAAGGTCCTCTAGTCTGTGCTCTCTTTGTCTTCTCCTCTCCTGACAAAAAAAGGTGGGATAATTCATAAACCATATTCAAAAGAATAAATACCGTAATCACTGTTCCATATGAATGTATTTAGATGTTTAATTATATACAGTATACCCTACTAACCTTGTCCTTTTTGAACTCTTCATAGTCAGGGTCATCTGTCGGTAATTCATGACGACAAAGTGGACAGGAGTTGGTCTAGAGAAAAAAATAAAATGCAATCAAACATAAAACAACACACACACAGTGTTTGTACTTAACTTTTGGATTGTTCATTCATGAAGAGCTGAAGAAGAGTGTGATGTCATCTGCATAATAAAAAAAACAAAGCACTAAACCTATTCATTACCATGTGGGAGTTACATGGGTAAAAAACTATCTGCAGTATGCAGTATCTCTCTTGATACTGAATTTGTATCAGCTTAATTATAATTTTAATGTGCCATATAAACTTCCATAGAAATTTGGTCTGTCTGCATCTCCAAAAATATGTACTTACATATAGTGGTAGAAAACATGTCCCTACTATCCGTTTTCACATTAACAGCTGTTTTAAACTATGTGTATGGTATCCAGTACAATGGATAAGATGATACCTTTTTTAACCAGGGGAGTATGCAGCCTGAGTGGAAAAGGTGTTTACAGGGCATTTCTCGAACTGTCTCTTGTTCCTCAAACTCCAACAAACAAACAGGACACTTTAGACCTTTATCTGTTAAACAAGAAGAGCATTAATTAACAAAAATCATGGTTTGCAGTTACCTCAAAAGCAGAAAGGTTCAAATTTACTGATTAAAAAGAGGTTTGAAAAGAAAGAACAACTAACCAAAAGGAGGTATGAAAGAGTAACAAGGAACAAAACTATATAATTATCAGTAGTAAAATAAAAAAAGGAAAATCTAAAGTATACAGAAACAAAGGCAGGAAAAGAAAAGCATGACAAGGCTATAATTCCAATAACTATAACAGAAATACATGAATGGACAAGTGTGGGACAAGTGTGCGAGCAGCTGGTTTTCTGAATGAACTAGGGGCAATTTTAGGGTACCTGCTTGTTCTGGGGAAATGACGACCATGGGTAGAGTTTGAACAGCAGCTTTAGCAGCAGGAGGAGGAAGTCGCTGGTCCCAATCAGTCAAATCAAAACCTGAGTCAAACAAATCAACTCCCTGCATCAAGGACCTGAAATGTAAAAGAGCATTAGTTGCAATTCATAAAGTCCTAATCATTGTTTATGTTACCACAATAAGTACCTGGCAAGTTCAAGTAATGCATTTTGACGATACTGTTCTTCTGGATTGGTGGGCTCACAGTTGTGTTCATCAAAATAGGATGCCATTATGGTGGTTCAGTCAAGCTTTGAACAAAAATGATAAAATATAAAATAAGCAGCATTATATTGCACACAGTTACACATAACTGAGGTTAAAGTAAATATTTAGAGGCTTGGCTCAACTAAAATACATGTACAACGTAGGAGATCCTCCATTATACATAATCATAGTCAGAGCCACTTACTGTACATAATAGTGCTGTAGCCCTTTATTGTATTTTAGTGTATTATACTTGCACAGTGTTGTGTTTAAGTTTATTTTCTAATATTTATTTATTTTGTTTTTTGAGTGTCTATTTCTATTCTCTTGTTCTTAAACTGTTCGTTGCAGCAATGGAATTTCCCCATTGTGGGACAAACCCAAAAGTGTTTTGTGAAAATTAGGTACTTTTGATAAACCATGAGTATTTTTGCTAAAATGCACTGTCCTTTAAACCGAGTTTTTACACTTGTACAAAAAACACAATGACTGAATTCATGGTTTTATATGAACAAAGAACATGAAAACAATGAAAGTTCACTGTAATCTAACTGTATTTTCTAGTCTTTCTAGCGTTGTTGTACGTTTTTCGAAGATTACTTTCTTGGGAAAATAGACTTTATTGTGTAAGGAAACATGAAAATTAACAATGTTATAATATTTATTTTGCTATAACAGAGAAAATAGACTTACCTCTGCTCCTCATAAAATATCAATAAACACTCTTCGTCATTCTTCCGGGTATGACGTAAAGAGCTTTGACCAATCAGAACTTCCAGGAGTTTTTGCTTTGTCGCCACCTACTGCTAAGGGTCTGGATTACGGATACATTTTAAAGTTTTTTTCTTCTGTTAGTTAAGGTTACAGTGCGAAATATTTCATGTAATATACACTACGATATTATTAAATATTACATGCAATTTTCTTATCTTTAGCAATCTTTTGTCAATTCCTCAATTAATGCACAACACACAATGCTTTAATAGCAAAAGGATTTATTTGCATAATTGGCATAAAGGTGAGAAATCTTACTATATAGATCTATTAACAATCAACAACTCCAAAGGAAGGACAGGTCATACTTAACAAGAAACCAACCAAAATGTGTATGGCTTTGGTTAATAACAACCCACAAATACCTTAAAGACCATTGTTACCTGTCTGTTTAAATAACTTGAGAAAGAAATTAGGCTCCAGAAGTCCCTGAACATAAAATAGGTCCAATATTGAATGCATTATAGGAGTACTAATAACAGACCCAGAGTTATACAGTAGACGTTGCCCATACACTGAGAAATCAACCAACCATTTAATAGAAAGGCCACCACGCTTTAATTTTGATGCCTGCTTTTTAATATACTCACACACAAAATCAAAATATTATAGAGATATTCTTTAGTAACAGTTCATTACTAAATTTCCCAGTGTTGTTTGTTAGACATGATACTGATAAATTTACACAATTGTACATAACATCTGTCATATAAAGACTTCTGATACAGTGGGCAACAGTGTTATTTAAATATCACTTGATTATGATAACACTTTGTTATGCCTAAATGAGTGGTTCAGATAAAGTTTTATGTACAGAAACATGAAGATGTAAGTGAAAGTATACAGAGGCTAGCCCTCCGTTTTGTAACTTCACATCACAGTAATACATGAGATACTGTCAAAGAGCTGAAAACAGGAATGGTTTTGCAGATTCACCATAAAGTTACTTTCAGTTTGTTTAGATCTACTGAAAAATATATATTTCTGTATTTAAAAAAAAAAAGATTTATACTTAAAATGCCATAGATGATGTGTGACAAATTGGCTCAAACCTTTGACCAATTCTAAACCAATGCTTCTCAATGACCGGAAAAAGAGTCATCAGCAATAGCCAGTTTTGTGCAAGTATACACTAAAAGAAATAAAAACATTAATCGGCTCTAAAAGGACACTCAACCAGTGAGCAATATCAAACACACACCTTTACAGTGTTTCACTGCCAAGTAAAAAGAATTAAAAACAAAATCTCTGGGTCTCAAAGATGATAAAAAATCTTGAAAAAAAATATTTAGGAGAAAATCTATAGTTTTGTATTAATCTTGAACTCACCATTTACACTGCTTAAATTTGGCAATGGACTCTTATTTCAAATATTGTTACAAAAAATATTAAGTTTTCATGATTTCACTTTTCAGTGCCGTATACACAGACTTCCCACAACAGTCAATATTAAACATGGAAGCACTGTGAGGCCTGAATATAGTTCAGTTGGCGAAAAATGTTGTGGTGCTCCAGGATTTGGAGCGATTTAGCCTTATCACCTTAACTGACTGATTTCTTTGTGGGAAACAGACTTGACCCTTACATAATTCTCACGTTCAACATCACAGACGACCTTTTTTGACAACCGCCTCTCTAAATGCCAACTAAACTGTAGTAAATACTCTCGAACTTTCTGCTCTTTAACTAAACAACTTGATGAAACAGCCGTGGCAGTAGGGTTTATCGTTCTGTTCTTTAAAAGTGCCTTTGTTGAGCTGTTTGAGGCAGAAGGCACAGACAAAGTGCTCAGGGTGAAACTTCTTGGCCATAGCCGTGATGCAGCGTCCGGTGATGGGCTTCTGACAGCCGGAGCAGAGCGAGCCGCGGCGCTCGTGGTAGTGCACCTCACAGTACGGCTGACCATCATGTTCAAAAAAACTGCCATTTACAAACGGGGTGAAACACTCCTGAGGACAAAAGCGAAACCATTTTATTAAAATCTCTTAAAAGCAACACACTATATGATGGTGAAATACTACTATCCATCCATCTATCCATCTATCCATCTATCCATCTATATCTATATATATCTATATATATATATATAGGAGATATATGATATATATATCATATATCTCCATCTATCTATCACTCCCCATCTATATCCCTCTCTCCATCTATTATTATTTATGCAATTTTTTAATTATTTCTACTTGATAAATGCCAGAATATTGAGAGAATTAATTTTTTAGACATTTTTTCATTACTTTCTTCAAAGTCACATACAGTAAGATTACTATGCGTTTAAACAATTTTGGAAAACCCAGATGATGATGTCATGTCTTTGGAAGCTTCTGATTGGTTTATTGACAACATCTGAGTTAATTAGAGACACACCTGTGGATGTATTTGAAGGCACACCTGAAACACGCTGCGTCTTTGTGTAACATCATGGGAAAGTCAAAAGAAATCAGCCAAGATATCAAGAAGAGAACTGTGGGCTTGCACAAGTCTCGTTTATCCTTGGGTGCAATTTCTAGATGCCTGAAGGTGCCGCATTCATCTGTTCAAACAATTATACGCAAGTATAAACACCATGGGAATGTCCAGCCATCATATCGCTCAGGAAGGAGTCGGTTCAGTGTCAAAGAAATGAATGTGCTTTGGTCCGAAATAACACAAGAACAAAAGCAAAAGACCTTGTGAAGACGCTGGCTGAAGCTGGTAAGAGCGTGTCATTATTTACAGTGAAACGAGTACTGTACCGACATGGGCTGAAAGGCCACGCTGCCAGGAAGAAGCCATTACTCCAAAAGAAACATAAAAAAGCCAGATTGCAGTTTGCAAATTCACACAGGGACAAAGACCTTAATTTTTGGAGATATGTCCTGTGGTTTGACAAATCTAAAATTGAACAAGCATCGCTATGTTTGGAGGAAAAAGGGTGAAGCTTGCAAGCCTGAGAACACTATCCCAACTCTGAAATACCGGGGTGGCAGCATCATGTTGTGGGGTTGTTTTGCTGCAGGAGGGACTGGTGCACGTCACAAAATAGATGGCATCATGAGGAAAGTAATTATGTGGAAATACTGTAGCAACATCTCAAGAAATCACCAGGAACTGTCAAACTGGTTACAAAGTGGCTTAAGAATAATAAAGTCAATGATTTGGAGTGGCCATCACAAAGCCCTGATCTCAATCCTATAGAAAATGTATGGGCAAACCTGAAATGTCTTGGGCGAGCAAGACGGCATAGAAACTTGGCTCCGTTACACCAGTTCTATCAGGAGGAATGGGCCATAAGAAGCTTTTTTTGCTTTTTTTTTGCTTCCTTGTTTTGGAAGGATATCCAAAACATTTGACCCAAGTCATACAGCTTAAAGGCATTGTGAAAAATGAAATGAAAATGAAAAATTGTCCAAAAATCCCCCTCTCTCTATTCTGGCATTTAGCAAATAGAAAAAAAATTGGTAATCCTATTTGACCTAAAACAGGAAAAGTTCAGTCTGATTTCATGTCAGACAGTGAGGAAAAAAAACTTATGTGTCTTCTGGTTTCAACTGTACATATTCATACATATACACAGGCACACACACATACAAAAAAATTTAAATACAAACCCTGCAGACAAAACACTCTGGATGCCAAAGACTGTTTAGAGCTGAAATGTAGTTCTCCAAAATGGCTCTAGCGCAGCCGCCACATTTTGGTGCAAACATGTCAAAGTAATCCTTTCTGCAATAGGCCTTCCCATCCTTTTCATGAAACCCTGAACACAAACAAAAGATGGTAAATAAAGCGATTCAAGCTGATTCTGTGGTGTGGTGTGGTGGTGTGGTGGGGGGCTAGGGCTAGGGGGGCTACCTTCTGGGCCAAAGAAGGATCCACACTGGGCACAGAAGAAGTGCTCAGGGTGCCATGTCCGATCCAATGCCGTTACAACTTTCTAAAAAGACAACAAAACGTGGTTAAAGCTGGTCCTGCATGAAACACCATTCTCAAAAGCTAGTTGACTTTAAATTTGGATAGCAACACGTTTGCAAAACCATCTTACATATGTGTTGTCTATACAATAACAATTTTTCCATTTAACTTTATATCAAGAAACCCCACCCACTGTTGTCAACTTTTTGGTAAGTGGGTAAATGCTATAACAACTGAGCTACTACCTCCAAGCATTCATGACGCATTATTCATAACTTCTGCAGAACTCTTGCCATTTCCCAACATGTAGATTAGAGGGGAAGCACGAGTCAGCAGTCAACATAGGAACATTTAAGTGAAATAAACTCACATCGAGGATAGGGCCATTGCAGTAGTAACAGCGTGGGGAGAACAGGTTGTGGTAGTCCTTCTCACAGTAGGGCTGTCCTTCACGTTCAAAGAAATTCCTGGAGCCGATTTCTTCTTGACAGTGTGTGCAAACAAAGTGTTCAGGGTGCCATGTGCGGCCCATAGCAGTCACCACCTAAATACAGAGGGGACACAGTTCATACATAAGGAGCAGTTGAGGCCGCTGCAATTGAGTGAAAACGTTATGTTTCCATAACAATTGTTAAACCAAGCCCTGTAACATTCACTTGTGAAAAGTATAATACGGGCATGCTAAGATATCATTTAGCAATCTCTCACCTGTCCCACAATAGGTTTACAGCAGGCTCCACAGACTCCTTTTGCTACAGTTTGAACTCCCAGTTTATTCAAGTCAGACTGCAGGCTGCCCAGCATGTTGTCCAGCTTGTTCACCTGAGTCGGAGGTCCCCCGGGCACACCTTTGCCTTGGGCCATTATCTGAAAATTTAAAAAGAGGTTTTTATATCATTATGTATATTCTTATCCCATAGCACAGCTGCTTTTTAGGAACAGGCAATTTTGATAAAAAAACAAAACAAAACTATAATCTTGGTAATAATTGTACCAAGATTTATAGCACAAGAAAATCTCTTCATAATATTCATAATCTTCTCTAATGCATTGGTCTTTAAACATTAAGATTTACTCAATATTCTATTTATTGCATATTTGTCTAAACAAATAATTGAACATAATCTTGTAACAATACATCTCCAATGTCTGCTGCTTGGTATATGATTATTAAAGCATTTTTGTGAAAACCAAACGTGCAAGAGTGGTGGGAGGTCCATGCCTGCATTGGTGGGAAGATGGGGTCATACTCTGTCTGGCAGGCTACAGACACCAGGACCTTAGGCGGTGCAGGTGGGTCTGCAGGTGGGACAGGCTGTGGTTGGGCAATGAAAACACGGGGTGGAGGGTCTGGTTTGGGGACAGGTGGCTCTTGTACAGGTGCAGGTGGAGGGGAGGGTTTTTTCACAGGCCGTGGGGGGGTTGGGACAGGCTCCATGATATGAATAATGGGTTGTGGAGGAGCAGAGGGAGGAAGAGGAGGTGGAGGAGGGATCGGAATAGGTTGGTGCTGCACCAGGACAGGTTTTTTTGGTTCTTCTGTAACTGGGGGACGTCGCGGGGCAGGGGGAGAGAGGGGAGGGAGGACCTTTCGGACTGGTACAGGTGACTCTGGGGGAATAATGATCTGAAGAAAATGAAAAGAGAAACAGAGAGGAACAGATAAAGAACAGTAAAAGTGAAAAGTGGACATTTTTGGGGCACACCAACGGAGCAAACCTTGTCAACATCACTATTGGCCCCCTCAGGTCGGAAACGCTGTGGTTTGGAGGTGATGACAACGCCCTCCGTGAGCCAGTCGTCCGCTTGTTTACGCCGGTTGCGTTCCGAGCGACCAATCCCAAGTTTTCCCTGGAGCTCCTCAATGAGACGGTCCTGGGATGTGTTTTTATTCACAATGATAGGTCCCATTTTGCGCCGCAGGACTCCATCTCGATACATGGGGTGCACGTTTGAGGTCTCCTTGGTGCGCCTAATCACTGACTTTAACTGAGAGGAAACGGTGACTGTTTTACTATAGGCATTTCCAAACATGAAGAAGAAAAAGGCAGGCTTCTTTGGCTGCAGGTGAGTTGGACAAGCATGGGCCAAAATGCTGTCAGTTGGATTACATATGCACACACTGCATTTGCATATATGGTAGCAGAAAATGCTGCTTCTTAAGATGCTTCTTTTTTGCAGCCATTAGTCTTTAACATGCAGAATGTTCATGCTGCGGCTTAAGTACAAGTCATTTTGCCCTTAACAAGCTTCCTCCCACATATACATTTTATGTGCCATAATTACTATTTGTACAGCTACTAAATACTGTATTGCATGACTGGTTTGTTTAATTTAAAACATAAAATTGGTCACAATTTCACTTTCTACATGAAAGTCTAAATTATCATTAACAAAAAACGAATCTATTCATTCAACATTCATTAACATTAGGGTAATGTATCTGGGTTTGCCCACCAACCTGGAGGTTGTTTGTTTGAATGTGGGAGTGTGAATGATGTAAAATGCTTTGTGTCTAATAGAGGTTAGAAAAGGCTAACGTGATCATTTATCCCACTAAAAGAATAAGTGCATCCCAAACAGAAGTTCAGTAAAATATTTAGTTTCAAAAGCAAAATTGTTACTCGAAGTGCACACAAACCAGGCCATGCTGAGCGTACATGTCCGGAGGCAGACACCCGGTCTATATTTGGAGAGTGCATGAGGGGCAGGTCCAGCGCCACGTCTGGGGTCCCAGGACAGGAGGAGGGGGTCATGCATTCGTCCATCCAGCTGGCCTCAGTCAGGGGGGTCATACTGCCATCTGTGTAGAGTCTTTCCGTGTACGGTGTGAGCGTCCCGTCATGGAAGGACATGGAAAGCTCCTCATCTGCCCAGTCTAACTCCCCATTCCCATCCACGGATTCATCTGTGATGGTATTAGTGGTACTAGCAAAAGTGTCTGGCTGTAGACTATGTCTATCCATAGGCAGAATGAGTTCTTCATGTATCATTTCTGTGCCTAAACACTGGGCATCCATTTTTAATTGGGGTTCTTCTATATTGGTATGGGCAAAACTCATTGCTAAAAGCTTGTCTAATTCGTCATCCAATGACGGCTCAGCATGTTCTGCTGAAGAATGCTCTGGCTCTACAACATGTCTACAAGAGACTGAAGGATTACTAAAAACCATAGAAGAGACATTACTACCATTGTAGGGTGATGTTGAAAGTAGGGGGACAGCAGGCAGAGGTGAGGGTGTCTTTGGAGCCGAAGTTGGCGGAGTTAGGTTTTTAGATGGACTTGGACTTGAGTAATTCAAATCATGACTGGAAATAGAGGTCTTGTTCTCCGCAGCTAAAGGTGACCCTCTTTCTACAGACGGACTGGGCGACTTTGATGATTTATGATCCAAAACTGTATTTACAGAGGTCATTGAAGGAGTTGTAGTTGTAGTATTGGAAGAGCTTGAGTTACTTCTTAGCAGATTTGAGTTGTGAGTGGACTGAGAAAGCACTAGAAGATTTTTTGTTTGGGATGACAGCATAGAAGCAGAGACATCTATAGCACTGTCCAAATCCAATTCGCTGGTTGCCGAAATTGAGGACATAGGACTAATAGGTCGTACAGGGCGGTTCATGTGGGGCACAGACATGCTGCTGTCTCGACCATCTTCATCTATGTGAAGTTCAAAACCAGGAAACAGAGGAGAAGCACAACTGGAAGGATGGGTCAGGTTTAGGAAAGGTGAAGACACTGGAGGATGAGGGGGAGAGCTGGAGCAGGGTTCCATTGGGTCGAGCACAGAGCCCAAAGAACTGGGCTGGAGAAAAGACAGACAAAGACGGAAATAAGAAGGACTAAAGGAGAAGAACAGTAATGAGATGGTGACAGATTTTGAGTTGGATTTTGTACCTTAAAATCAGATAAAGAAGCCATGAGTTCGTCCAGCTCTCTTGTTGCGCAGGAGGCTGAGATTCGGGTTTGCTGCTGAGAGGGTGTGTCCAAATCACTGTGGCGAGAGGAGGGGCTGAAAGACATAAATTAAAATGGGGTATATCATTATGGCCAATCACAGAAACCTTATTTAGATAGAAATGTGAACCGCCTTTGCTCTTGTACAAAGAGCAGCAGAACAGAGGTCAATAGCTTTTAATCTCAAAGTGGCATGTATATTGAAGGCCAGCTGAAGGCAATTATACTTAACATAGCATTTGGGCAATTACAATGTTTCATACTGTTTACACTTTTCAGTTTCTTCAACAAATCACAGTAAACATTATTCTTAAAACAAAAACATGTTTTGTTTCTCCATACAAAAAAGTACTTATAATTGAATTTTCAACTGTTTATTGCTGTAGGATGAATGAAGAGTCTGGGATCTCATTATTTGCTACCTCTGAGCATAAACCACCCCTTTACCTTTTTATAAGGAAAACAAACCAAAAACAGGGAAAAACTACATAAATCAGAAGAACACACAAACGATAAGCTGAGCGGGGAGTCACAACAACTGTAAGCGTGAGCAATAAAAGGTGTAACTTTTCTGGTGGTGGGTCCACCACTAGCTTATCTCCATTGAAATTGTATCTTGTATCTTGCCTGGAATGTTCCACAGTATGGCATCAAACTTGTATACACTTAAGGAATTTTTGAGTAATATTGTAGTATTTATTCAATTGACAAACATGCATTCTTACAGTAAGCGGGGCCACCTCTCCACTGATCTGACCTGTAACTTGGCCTGGTGGTGTCATCTGCATCTCTCCATGGAGATAGATAAGTTTATGTGGAACTTTTCAGGCAAGGCAATGGCATCTCCATGAAGACAAGCAGGTGGTGAACCATCCACCTGAAAAGCTGCACCTTTAAAAAAGCTCTGTACTGAAATTTTGTAGGAGCTTCATTAACCAAACAGCAAAGAACCAAGCAAATACACCACGTTCCAAATTATTATGCAAATTGTGTTTAAGTGTCATAAAGGTAAAATTCCTTGTTTTCCAGTGAAACTCATGGATGGTATTGCGTCTCAGGGCTCTTTGGGTCAGTGAAATCAATCTCAGACACCTGTGCCAATTAGTTGCCAGGTCCCAAGTCCAATTAAAGGAAAACCTACTTAAGAAGGACGTTTCACATTATTAAGCAGACCAACATTTTCAAGCAATATGGGAAAGAAAAAGGATCTCTCTAGTGCCGAACTACTTAAGAAGGACGTTCCACATTATTAAGCAGACCACCATTTTCAAGCAATATGGGAAAGAAAAAGGATCTCTCTAGTGCCGAAAAGGGTGAAACAGTTGAATACCTTGGAAAAGGTATGAAAACCTTAGATATTTCACGAAAACTTAAACGTGATTATCGTACTATTAAGAGATTTGTAGCTGATTCAGAGCACACACGGATTCGTGGCACAATGAGGAAGGTTTCTGCCAGACAAAGAGAGCGGATTAAGAGTAGCTGCTAAAATGCCATTACAAAGCAGTAAACAGGTATTTGAAGCTGCTGGTGCCTATGGAGTCCCGCGAACATCAAGGTGTAGGATCCTCCAGAGGCTTGCAGTTATGCATAAACCTTCTTTTCGGACACTCTTAACCAATGCTCACAAGCAGAAATGGCTCCAGTGGGTCCAGAAATACATGAAGACTCATTTTCAAACAGTCTTGTTCACTGATGAGTCCCATGCAACCCTGGATGGTCCAGATGGATGGAGTGGTGGATGGTTGGTGGACG
>JACM01001671.1:0-64478 GCA_000787095.1 Periophthalmodon schlosseri | reverse complement strand
CACAACCCCCTCAAAGATAAAAAACAAAAAAGAAACAAACAAATTAATAGATTTTAAGCAAGTTGTAGTCTAATTAAGGTATAGTTATTCTACTGATACATGACCTATCAAAACATTATAGTATGGAGTGATTTGAATGTTACAGTGACATATCTTTTGTTTTTTGTCTCAGTTCTGTTGATTAACCTAGGCCCTTGACCTTCAGGTAGAATGAATATTTTTGTGCACACAGTGGTTAGTCCTTTTGACTCACAGCAGCAAGGATTGGTTCTTCCTGGATTGCTTCTACTGTTAGAAACTTAGGATCATTGGTAAATCAAAACTACCCCCAATTTAATTACAGGGAGAGCAAATGGATATCTTTGTGCCAGCTCTGCAACTAAGTGACCATTGTAAAGAGCATACAGCCTGTGGCCTGTGATAGTTGGTGTGTTACAAGATGTTTTAATTCATCTGTGTTGTATTGTTACTGTTAAAGGTGTAAAACTGGCTAATAATGTCAATAAATTCATTTTAAATTGTGCTTTAAAAGTCTTTCATGTCCATTTATTCACTGCTTTGTCACACTTGGTGAAAGTACTTCGATATAGTACCGGGGTGAACAGTAAATAATTGCAAAGCTTTATATAAAAAACTGATCTAAAATTAAAGATCTAAAATGCAACTTTGCGTAAAAAAGTAGTAGTACTACAAGTACAAATTGGGCAGCAATACTTGTAATTGAGTACATTTTTAGTCATGTAACTGTATACTTTTATTTGAATGCAAATATATACTCTTTCCACCATTGCATAATAGTCACCCTAATTCACAGTGCAATCAACTTCCTTGGTAAGGTATGGGTGAATGTTAACCTAACTTGCAGCAACAATTCAGATATTGTTGACAGAAATTCAACATTATTGTCTTTATGGGCTAGTTGAAACAAGGTATGAGCTTTTTTTTTTTTTTTTTAGCATTGTTTCCAATTCTATTTGTTTGTGGTGCACAAAGCCACTGGCCATTTTCCAAACACTGACTTTGTATATGGAACAATACGTTTATTTTGAAACCTTTAAACCTTTGTGGCTGAACGACCTTTTGCAGGTGAGATGCGATGTTGTTTTCCACCATTCAAGCTCTACTGACCAATGCGCCAAGAGATTTGTGAATGTACTATTTTTTTTTACAATTCACTTCAACTATTAGCCTATTCATTCTCTTAATATTTGTCTAATGGCAAATAACTGGATTAGAATCTTGAATGTTTTCTATGTAATTAGGATGAAAGAAACTTTTTTTGTTGAATGGGGTGCAAATGCGTTGTAGAAATCCCACAGAAATTACTTCATGAGTCATTTATTTTACGATGCTGCTGTTTCCATTCATTGCGTGAAAAGAGTGAGTGAATACTACATTAAAAGCTGACACGCGCTGAATTTCAAGTAGATTCAAATAGTGGGATTTATCAAAACACTGCACCCTTAAGATTGTGTGTGCATGAATGAATACAATTCTTTCTTGTTTACCACAGATGGAACGAACACTTTACGTTGTAGGGGCCAAATTATTGTGACAAAACATTAATACTGAGAGTGTACAGAGAATCATGACTCAGTCCATTGTAAAAGACAGACAGATTAAACGACAGATTCACCGATCAACTGGCAGTGTCTGGGTGCTACCACAGAACACACGACGCCAAAGTTTGTTGATTTTATTCTTTCTCGTTTGCTTGATTTTCCATGGTTATCAAACATCAAACTCCACAGACTAACAGTTGGTGCCGTAAGCTCGCGATGACTCATGCATTGACACAGGAATTTACTGTCAATTTATTTAAGAGGTTTAGAAATATCAGCGACGACAGGTGTCATCCAGCACGACTTCTTCTTACGCAGCTCCTCGCCGAGAGAAGAGGAGGGGGGGGACCTGGATTCTCATTTGCATTTCTCTGTCCAATGTGTCTGGCTCCATGTAAGGCAGCGGTTCAACAATGCCATCTGCTGGACACTGTAATATGAAGTCTTATAATAAACTAAATGATGCAACTAATTAGAATAATGGACCTCAAATGTGCCCCATTGAGAAATTTCAATCAGCGCCAATAAGTGTTGGTGCTCCTTTTACGCCACTGTTTTAGACAGCTGTAAAAATATAGCTCTAGACATGTTAGAGAGAGGAAGACTCAAATAATCAAGAATGTATATTTATATATAGTGTTATGACATACATTTTGTATAATAATGCATAATTACTAAAAATAAAACTAATCAAGCCTATATTCTTCAATGTGCAGTGTAGTCTGCTTTATTTGGATACAGCTATGACTTGGTGACCTTTTTTTAAATAATTCTATTATTTATTTATTTTTATTTTTAAAAACATTCAACATAGCAGAAAAAAGTGAGATGTACACCAATAAAACTGATATTAAAATTATGGTATTTATTCATTGATTATTAATAATTGTTAACAATTGCAGACACATACAAATAAAAAGTGTCCCACTATTCTGACAACCGCTTCATTCCTCTCATTCACCCACCCCAACATTCTCTCTCTGCACTGTCCATCATCCTCTCCTTCCACATTTTGGGCTCCTTCCACATTTTCAAAATAAAATGGGGACACATGCCACCAGTCCAGTTCTTATCACTCAAATACAGGTTTGCTTATGAAAGCACTTGACCCATGTCCCCCAGTATATAGGCACAGCCTGGGTGGCCTGAATAGGTCAAATGGTAACCAGCCCAGCATGAAGCCCAACACTCCATATAAGAAAAACAAAGGGCAGTGCCATAGAGAATGCATCAAAGTTCCTCTGCCATTTTGACATTTCCAGCATATAATTTAAGTCAACGCCTATTTTATAGAGCCTTAATGGAGTAATACCTTTTAAGTATTATGTATTGATCTACCCTGTGCTTCTCAAATTAATCTCTTGTTATATGCAACAACTGAATCCCATGTGTCACCTTCAAGTGTATACTTGAGATCTCTCTCCCAAATAGTTTTAAGACTCTTACTAATGTTGTTTTTGTTTGCCAAGTAATTTTTAATAGAAAGGTTAATGTTTGTACATTGATGCATGCAGAATTTTCAAATCTGCATGCATCAACTTGTAATGCCTATTTTATTTAATACAGTACATTTGCATTTACTGTATGCTTTAGATTTTTTTATTATTTCTTTATAAATTATAACTCTTAACTTTTTCTTGCCTAGTGTGATAGTTTCTTCCTTCAGCTTCTAGCATGACGTACTCTCATATTGACTTGGTAAATGTTTTAAACCAGAATTTTATACTTTGGTTTATTTGATTGTATATTTTTACAGTGTTTTGTCTGTAATAAGGTCCATTCTGTGTAACAGTGACTATTTGTATCAAATTAATATTAACTCCCACTACGAAGGCAACCAAAATCAGTGTCTTAAGTAATCACATTTATGTGATAACCACCCACTAAAAGCTAGGTCCAAGGGCCTATATAGGAAATTCTCAGATAGTGAGAGTTGCTGATCCAGCAACTGTTTTCATTCATATTCATTGCTGGTTTTGCTATATAGAGCCAGTCTTAAAATATTAACATTAAACTTTGGGCCAATGAAACTGTAATTTTACAAAGGAAAATAATGTGGGCTGAATGTGTGTGTGGCATTTATGGGACTTTCAAAGAAATAAACATTAGCTTGCAGCCAAAGGAAAGTACAGAGGACTTTTTAGCATCCCTGCATTTTTAAATGATGACCAGTGTTGCCCACCAGGTATTGTTTGTTTGTTTAAAACACACAGATCTTCAAAATGTTTTGAACCAAAAGTAGGTGTAGTTATTCATCATATAATCCAATTCATATGAATAGGCATGCGTCTGTATGTTAACTTATTTATCTTTATATAATTTAGTTATGTACTTTTGCTTAAAAGCAATGAATTTACTAATGTTTGGCGACATCATATAGCAGCGATGCACAAGGCAATGTGCGAAAAGTTGAGACCTATAACAAATTCAGGCAGGAGCACTTTTCAGACTCACATACTGGACAAAACTGATGCGGCCACCTTCAGGAATCAAAGACAAAGTCAAGTCTGGAGGACAACAAACAGTGGTCTCTGAAGCTGAGCTCTGGGTCTAAAACCAGCTGCAAAAAGTAGGACAACAGTATTAATAATTTGTTATTGAGCGGCTGGTGGTGGTCTCTACAAAATCTTGGATGTGTCAGTGAAGGAGACAAGAGATTTTGCAATAGCTCAGAGAGGAAAAAAACAAAAAACTGAAGAATGCTAAATTTGAAACAGGCCTAGTTTTCAGTGACCACCATTAGACAAAACAACTTATTTCAATTGAGCTGTAATATTTGTAAGATTTTATTGTAGAAAAAAGTGATAGAATTTCAGCAGTGTGCGCCCCATGTTTCAAAAAACATTCTACTGTGAATTAGGCGAATGAAAACATATGAACGGATAGTTTTCTATAGGCTAGTGTCTCATTAACAGCCTTATTTGTAAGCTGTAGCTGTTAATTAACATATAACAATGAATCTATGTAACTTGCGGTCATGTTAATTTTTCATATATTTAAATCTTGACTTTAAATAGATTACCCATAGAGTCTTCTTTGACACGTGTTGAGTTGCCAAGTGAGCGCGGAGAAGAGGCTGCGGTTGCCAGGAAACCATTTCATCTCGTGTCCTCTGAATAGACAGCCCATAGACATCCTACACACAGAGCTGGCGCCTGCACACACAGGACAGGAGACAACTTTGTGTAAAGGCCTAGACAGTGGATGTCTACACAAATCAATACTTTTTTTTTTTCAAGGGAATACAGTTTCATAAGTCATCAATGTATCAGAGACTATTGCCTAATTGTAAAAATAAATATAGTTACCTAGAATAAAATGTATTATATAATGCGAATTATATGCAACGAGAATATTTATCGAGTTTACTGTGAGCGTGTTCAACATAGATCCGTGGTTCAACACTACTGACCGATGGTTCACTGTTTACGCCTCAGTAAAAAAAAAAAACCCCAAAAAACAAAAAAAAAAAAAACATTGCAGTGATGACGTACATTTTAAGGGACGAATGGAGGGCGGTTCAAAATACCGCACTACAAACGTTACACATGACAAGTCGTGTTTATTGAAAAACTACAAACACTTGCGATGCGAATTCAAACAGGCATAGAAATGGCTACTAGTATTTTATCAGATGTGCGTCTTAAAGCAAATGTTCGGAAGCCAATACTTAGCTAAGTAAGCTAAGCTAGTTAGCTACCTGCCAGCTTTAGATCACATACTTTTTCGTTTTTCTTCGTTTACATCCGACGTTTCATTTGAATCAACGTATCCTTAACTACATCTAATGATGGCGAGTGTGCATGAGAGTTTGTATTTCAATCCGATGATGACAAACGGAGTAGTGCATGCTAATGTGTTCGGCATCAAAGACTGGGTAACGCCGTATAAAATATCCGTTTTAGCACTGCTTTATGAGATGACAGCCTCTAAAGTCAGTCTGCCGAAGAGGAGGCGACTAAACGAACTCATCCTACCGCTGCAGCAGGTTTGTTTGTACTATACCGTGAGTGTCTGGTTTGGTCAGGCTTTAATAGAGCAGTTTAAGACCAGACTAAAAACCCATCTCTTCTCCCTGGCATTTGGTTCTAGCTAGGCAGGATATCTTGGTCTGTTATTGTTTTATTGCATATGTGTCGTATTTTATGCATATCTGTTTTTGTTTGTTGTTTGTGAAGCACTTTGGGAGGCTTAAGTTGTATTTTAAATGTGCTATTTAAATAATATGTAATTTAATTTAATAATATGTACAATGATGTTACGTCTTCTTGTTAGGGTCCTGACCTGCCTTTTGGACAGTTCGTGAGGACAGTAGAGGAATGCTGTCCGCAGACGGCATCTGCTGTTGTACTCAGGTGTGCATCTTGTCTTTTCTTATTCTTTTCTTATTTTGTCATCTCTTATGTAATGTACTTGGTACTTGGTTGCTTTTGCCTGTGACTTTGAATGCAATTGAGGTATTAGGCTTAGAATAATTCAGACACTTTTTTGTATTGTCGTCTTCTCTTTAGGCTTCATGAAATGGCTGATGGAGAGCTAAGAGACATGGAGCAGTTCTTTTCTACTCTTCCATTTACAGCCTTTGACACTGAAGCCTATAAAACCAGTGTTGTTGGTAAGTAGTGACAAACCAATTGATCACTTTCATTTACCAGTCACCATTTATTTATTTTACACATGCCGTATCAAATAACATGCATCATAGCTAATGTTTCTCTATGACATGTTCTTATATGATACACAGGCAGATGTTGCTGAATCAGACAAACTATAGATAAATACAAATATGAATGCAATCTGTGCACCAGTTCCTCTAGTTTTGACTAAACAACTGATATATTAAAACGTATTCTTAAGGATCAGTGATTTGCAGGTAGCTAATATCCTCATGATTATTGAAATCCCGGTATGTTCTTGCTGTGATAGGGCTGTTCATGAGACACATGCTCCTGGCCTACAACAAGCTATCGTTCAGTCAGGTGTATAAGCTGTACAAGTCTCTGCAGCAGTACTACCACAGTCACTATGCCAAACCCTCTGACGAGGTGACTCTATCTGCCCTGAACTTTGATGGGTCAGACATGGACCTCACAAGCACCGAGGACACTGTAGGAGACAGAATAGACAAAGATGAGCTGGATACCCCACTGCATGAGACAGAACTCAGGTTTGTAACACTTTATAACAATCAAAGATAAATGACATCAATCAGCTGTCACTAAATAAATAATTGAAATATCCAATTGTTAATTAATTCTGATAAAGGGTATAATTACATAATATAATTACGTAATGTACTAATCTTCATTTATCCAAATGAAAATAGACTGTTCTTTAATGATATACAATGATTTTTGTTGGTGTGTGCAGTAAATGACTCTATGAGTTGGATATGTTGCCAAGCTGATGCAATTAATCAAAACTGTTTGTAGCATTGTTTTACATATTTTTGATTATGTTAAGCTGGAAGCCTTTACGTCAATGTTTTGTAGCTGGTTACAAAACCAGTTAAACTTTTGTTTGTTTCAGAATTGATAATGCTCCAAGTAAAGGTCCCCTGTCACAAAAACAAGCTGAGTACTTCTTGGCAAGACAAGTAAGTGGGAAAGCTGCATTTTAGCTAAATACATTTCTAAATGATTCATTTAATTCATATGCTGCTGTTTTTAAATGAGTTCATTTTGAAATAAAAGGAGACAAACAGCCACCCACGCCAATTGTCAAGGTTGTGCTATATTTAAATATCTTTTTCCTCAGGCGTACCTTCTGAAGAATGATGAGAACAAAGCTCTGAAACCTGCTGCCCTCCAAGAGGAGCTCAACAACATGCTGAAGTTTAACCCAGACTTTGCTGAAGCAGTGAGTCCTTGTTCGCCCACAGTTTTTAAATATAGTTGAAGATGAATTGTTATAATTTCCATTTTCCTTTTGTTATTCAGCATTACCTGAACTACCTGAACAGTATGAGAGTGCAGGACATATTTCTTTCTGCTCACAGCCTCTTGCACTATTTTGATCGACTGATTTTGTCTGGAAATGAGGGGAAAAGCAATGGTGATGAGGGCTATGGTCGAAGCCTGCGTTACGCCGCTCTAAACCTTGCAAGCCTGCACTGCCGCTTTGGACACTAGTGAATATATTGTTCTCATTTAGAATGGATCAATAGCATATTTGTATAAAATATTACACACTTAGCTCTTTTTCATCCCCTGTGCTCTCAGTCAGCAGGCTGATCTAGCTCTACAGGAGGCAATCCGTATTGCTCAGGAGTCCAATGATCACGTCTGCTTACAACACTGCCTGGTAATTAACCACTAGTGTCATTATCATATATGAACATGAATCTATATTACATTGAGCAGTAACTATATCCAAATGTAAGGCTTTCTCAGTGGTGCTTCTGCTCTCCGTGTGTTCTGTGTTAGAGTTGGCTGTACACTCTGGAGCAGATGAAGGGATCTGACAGCACTGTATTGACAGAGGATTCCGTCAAAATGGCTGCCCATTTCTGCTTGAGAGTAAGCAAGTTTGAAGTTTTGCTATGTTTTGTGCATTTGCAAACAATAAGAAATTCTTACAAAATGTTCAGTGCCCCATAAGACCTAATTAAATTGGATGCTTTTTTCCATTTCTTTTTGCATCATTTTAACCATGACCTGGGTTTGGTCATTCTATTTGTCTACTTTAGTACTTGGCATCTCTGGGCATTCAGTCTCTGGTCCAGCAGGGGGCAACGCAGGGTAAGACGGCGCACAAACTGATGGATGCGCTGAAGGACACAGACATCCTGCACTGGAAGCACAGTCTCTCGGAGCTCATTGAGATCAGCCTGGCTCAGACCACTTCCATATGGAGGATGTACGGCAAGAGGTCAGGCCAAGTCCTCTCGCCCAAACACCACACTGTCAAAACTGTTCTCTGTTACTGTCATCTGCATGCCAAAATGGCCGTATGCTGAATCTGTGTCCCATGATTTGTGGTATATTGCAGCACCATGTCAGCACAGCAAGCACAACTACTCCTCAACATGAGCAGCCTGGAGCCGGTCAACTTTGGGGTCCATCAGAACAATACCGAGGCCTTCGCCGTGGCTCTGTGCCACCTGGCCGAGCTGCATGCTGAGCAGGTTACACATCTCATTTGATTGCGTCTCTGCTTTCTGTCTCGTAGTTGCATATCCATTAGTCAAATGGTCGAGCAATGCAGGAAAGTAATAAGCATTGATCAGCTCTGCTTCTGGGCAGAGCTTAATATATCACTCTTGTTCCCATGTGTCTGTTTTAGGGCTTGTACAGTGCTGTTTCAGAGATTCTTCAGCATCTGAAAGCACAGTTTCCTCCACACACCCAGCATGCCAAGGTTTATTCAAACACACATTTACAGTCACTGACTAATATGCATAAAATAATAAGGCTTTTTGTTAAATTACATTTGGTGATGCAATACAAATGTAATGTGTTGTTTTGTGTAGTTATGGATGTTGTGTGATCTAAAAATCCAATTTGAGAAACATATGAATGAAGGAAAATACCATTTGGCAGAACCGCTACTTGTTGCTATGTCAGCTTTGAATAAAACCGAGGGCCTTTACAGGTAAATAAACAATATTCAACTTAAACTCAAAGCTTGAACTCAAGGTACGCATATATTTCCTTACAGGAAAGCCATCGTTCTAAAGGCACTTAATCGCTCGACTGAGGCATACAATGTCCTGCAAAGACTGCAAGTTCACTGTGACAAAACAAAATGCACAGAGTTGGCCATCAGGTAAATATACAATTTATAGCTTGTCAAGTTCTATCAAGTGAAAATATTACAATTGTATTTTCAAGATAAATTGTCTTGTTTTGGTATAAATCCCACTAGACCAGAATAACCAAAAACTCAAATGGAACCAGTTCCCCTGAACATTTTCACCTGTTTTTTTAAGATTTTATTTGTGTTATAACATTTAATCCCTTTTTTAGAGAAACTTTTGTTATTACAATGTATTTTTGTTTTGGGTGGATGGATGTCTTTCGATCCTTGAAATATGTTTTCATCCCTTTATTACCACATCTTGGTGTGCAAAGTTAAGCTTGTACATTGTTTCCACAGACTGTACAGATTGTAGAATGTTCAGACTTTAGTGCCATTTTGTAATCTGTAGCCAAAGCCAGCATCCTGACTCAGATTTTGTTTTTGACAGAGTGATGCTGTCTACTGCTGAGCTCCACTGGGAGTCGTCTGGCTTCTCTACAGCTTTGCCTCTCCTCCTGCAGGCCCTGGCTCTGGCTCGACAGCACCACTTACAGTCTCTCGCCTCAGAGACAATCCTTCATTTGGCCTTCACTCAGGTCAGACAACACAGAGAGAGGCTTTGTGTAAACACTGTTGCTGTTTCCCTGAATGCAAATTGTTTCTCAAGGCTTCACTGTAGTGAAGGCAGAAGTGGAATTTGGGGTGAAATTATACATATTTGTGTTCAAGAAAATCTTTATAATCTAACAATACGATTTAGACCAAAAATCTATTTCCGAATAGAGGACAACATGTATGTGAAAGTGATCAAGACTAAAGTCCTGGCTTGATTGTAGATTTTCTGAAAAATGTGGACCCAAGCATTTAATATCAAAGACTTTTATGCTGTTTTTTTTCAAGGGGTGAAGTCCTCGAGTCTTAAGTGATAAAACCCTTAAATGGGTTTTTATCACTCAATTATTTCAAATGTTGCACATCTTCAGTTAATAAATAAATATCAGGACAGATACCCACACTAACACTTTTCACTCTGAGGAAGGCTACATGTCAAAATTAGTGTTAGCGTTTACTTGTGTGTCGTAGCCTAATAAAAAAAAACAAAAACTATGTGACTTCTATGTAGTGTTTCAATGTAAATACCAAAAAAGGGTTTCTTGTCTTTGCAGCTAATGCTGGGTGTTCCTGAGCAGGCTCTCAATGTTCTGCATGAAGCTATTGAGCCTGTTTTAGCTCATGGATCAGTGATGGACAAAGGCCGCGCCCTGCTGCTCATGGCCCGCTGTCAGATGGAGGTGGCTGGGTTTAAGCCAAACAGACAAGGGCAGACAGGTAATGGTCCTGCATACAGATATTCATATGTCAGCACTGGCTTTGTTTACACTGTTTGTGCTTTATTGTCTTCCCAACAGATCTAAACATGCTTGCTTTGGCAGTAGATACACTAGATGATGCTACAACTTATTTCTCAAAGTTAAATTGTGCTGAACGACAACGGGAGATCCACTACCTCCAGGCTCAGCTCTATCACACTTTGGGACAACACAGTCAGTGCAACAAAAGTGCTATGCTTTTCCGCCTTTTGGATCAAGAGTTACAAACGCCTGCTCCGCCTGTTTCCATGAGGCTGTAAAATACTTTCAATGTGCATTTTTTTGTGCAAAGACTACGAGGTTCCACTAGATGGCCATAGAGGTTTGTCCTTACCCAATTAGACAAGTACAGACAAGAACATAGTTCAGTTTAAAGTGAAACAAAAAACAACAACAACTTGGATTTCAATTAGATTACTTACTGTAGCTTTTCATCATACTAAATCATTGGCTAGTATTTGTTGAGAACAATCTACAGGCCTTTGTTTGGCTACGCTACAGCAGTTTAAAAAAATGCATGCTTGAAATATTGGGGTGTCTCTTTAAACCTGTAAGTGGATGTCATCTTTTGTTCTGAATTACTAAAAATCTTTTCTCTTTTCCAAAATATTCATTACTCTTATAGGACTACATGTTTAAATATTCTACAAAACAATTGCCTAAGAGCTTTGACCACAGTTACTGCGAGGCTTTCATGTCAACTTACAAAGTGGGACCAAGAGCAAAGTATATCAGGAAATGCCATAGCGGAGCTGATTTACCCCTCTGCCCTTTGATGAATGAGGGTAATCTCACTGTTGGCTACAAGACAAATGTGTTCCAGTGCTCCATATGATTCCTACCCGCTTTAAGAATACAGATACAGCTTGTGCGTAAAGAGAACCTCACAGTCACATAATGTAATAGACCTACAATATAACAATATTGACAGCCTTTGTATGGTACATTTGTAAAAGCCACTCCCATATAGAAACCCTAACAGGAATGCTGTTCACTATACCAATCTAAAATAAATGAGGAACCATGCAAACATTTCAATTGACTTTGCTTATAATCTAAAAGTGGTCACTCCCTCATAGTAAAAGTCAGACTGTCCTGTTTTTTTATCTAGGCCACTGTGCCATGCCCTGCTCTCATAAGTCTAAAGCTTGACGTGGGCACAGGTCCAAATGGGTTGAAGCCTTTTAGAGTTGAATATAGTATATGGGCCACAATGCTCAGGACCATAACAGAAAGCTGAGAATAAGTATGGAACCATATATATCTTATAAAAGGTATAATGTATAATAATGCAATCCTGTTTGATAAAAGTTTTTGTTGAAAATGTTTAATAACCAGCATGGCAACAGACATGGAGTGTCAACAATGGATATTTAGAAAAATATAAATGCTATATATTTCTCTCTCAGCTTATTTTATACATTCATGTAACTCCTACTCGATATTAAACGTTTTACAAATAATACAGTTCTTTGTTATATATACATACAGGTTTTGGACATATAGGTTGACTTTGACAACCTGAGGTGGAAGTAGTACTTTAAAATTATATATTAAGATTTTTTTTCTGAATTATAAACAGGAAACACATATCTGGCAGTCTTTGAGTAGCTGCTTTCCCTTATTCTCTAAGGATTACTATCGTAACTTTACATTGTACAACCACTTGTTTTAGTATGGTTGTTTTTGCCTCTTGTCTTCACAATGTGTAGGTCACAGACCGAGTTAAATACAAAAACAGCAAATACATGTTGGGCCCATGGTTTGCTGATACATCTTCTGTAGTTAACAAGTCAAAAGTAGTTGTGGCTAGAGCCACATCACAATATGGTTCAAAGAAATTAAGTCAACTGAAGAGGTCAAGAGGTCAGTCAATTTCTGTTTTTAATGTCTTAATGTAATGTCTTAATTGAAGGGTCTCTGGAGTTTAAACATCCCAGATGTCTCTACGTGCAGGTCTGTGTGAGTGTTATTCTGGTTGTATTGTGTCACTGGCAGTGAGAGGCTCAGTTCGGCCTTAGTAGCCCGCAGGATAGCCTCCTTTCCTGGGGTCGGACTCTGCGCACAGATGCTCTCCCTGTCGCACCACGGCCTGCACCACTGAGTCTGGGGTCTCCAGCATCTCCGTCACATGGTTTTTCTGAGCCAGGCCCTCCAGGACACTCTGACGATATGGTATTTTACACACATATATTAGAGTCACGCAGCTGTTTTGTCAGTTTTCTATTACATTTCCAAACAATAACTGTTTTGTATCATAAATATGATGGAGGATCAAAACAATTTCACAGTACCTACCTCCTCAAAGCCCTCCTCTACCACTGTCATATTTGGATTGAGCTGATTGTGAACTCTTGGCTCTGTCACTGCTTTTTTTAGGTCGTAGTTGAAGAATAACGAATTTAGGATAACCTGGTATTGAGAAGAACTGTTATATTAGGCTGTGTTTAAAAAGTATGACAATTCAAAGACATAGAACTCACTAAGGCTGTGGCTGTGGTGATTTTTGTGCCGCCTGAAGCTCCTACAACCATTTTCACTCTGTTGTCTTTGTCAAAGATAATTGTAGGACACATGGAGGACAGTGGTCTTTTGCCTGGAATAGACCACTGGGTTATGACTGACCAAAAACAAATCATAAATCATAATTACAGATGCACACCTGGTTGGATGAAGTTGTTGGGTGACGGGGGAATTCCAAAGCCATTTGTCATATAAGGGGAGCTGAAGTCATCCATTTCATCATTAAAAATGATTCCTGTTGATCGAGACATTACTTTGGATCCAAAGCTGAAGATGGAAATAAGTAAAAAAAAAAAAGAATATTTATTTATACAACATTCATTTTACTATAAATGACTGGCGCTCACTATAAGTTAATAGTGCTTGTAGCGGCCACAGCGCTCCCATCCTCTGCTATGACGGACAGATGGGCTGTTCCATGGTTGTCCGGGACAAAGTAGTCTGGCTCATAATAACTGTCTGGGTGTGTGGTGTCATCTGATATTTTACTCCTAATGCCATCTGCAAAGTAGTCTGAGGTCATGTTCTGGATGAGCTAAAAAAAAGCAGAGGCGGTTAGTTTTTTGTCTAAAAGTGTGTCTCAAAAATGATCATTAACAAGTGCAAGATTTTTTAAGTATAATGTATCATATACATAGCTTACATCTGTAATGTTGAGATAACGGGGATCCCCGAGCCTGCTCCTCTTTGCATAAGCAAAACGAAAAGCTTCCACTATTCGGTGGTATGTCAGGGTCTTTTGTTCGGCTGTAGAGACACTTGTGTCTGTAAAGTTATACCCTGAAAGCGAAAATGTTTGTATAAAGACTCAGGTCATGTTATTTCAGACCACACTCAACACTGTCCATTAATTGTAAGAATATGCATAACATACAGTGAGTATAAGATGTTCTCATTTTCTGACCTAAATAAAACAAATTTTTATTCCAAGCATTTCTACAGTAGATGACTACCGACTGTACATAGATGGTGTAGTGGCACACAGGCATTGCTGCTGCTCTGCTTTGTGTTTTCAAAAGCAGAGAGTTCACTCTGATGGGATGACCTGAAGAGACCTGACCCCTCTCTGTCAGTCTGGCTGACTGCACTGGCCCTTTGCCACTCACCGTCCACTATGTTGAGGATCAGCCCAAGGACGGGCCCACTGGAGGGGGCATCTGGGACATGCATGGTGTACTCCCCCACATTCAGACGAAGAGGGTTCTCATTTAGGACAGGCTGGTACTCCGACAAGTCATCCAGGGTAATAATTCCACCTGCAATTAGCATGCAAGTATCAAATCTAATAGCACATGTCAGTTTCAACAGATAATAATAATAATACATTTTGTGTATACATAACTTAGTTTATATACATTTGAAACCAGAAGTTTACATACACTATGTAAAAAAAACAGAAGTTTACATACATTTCATTAGTATTTGGTACCATTGCCTTTAAATGACTTGGGTAAAACGTTTTTGGTATCCTTCCAAAAGCTTCTCACAATAGTTGGCAGGAATTTTGGCCCATTCCCCCCGACAGAACTGGTATAACTGAGCTGTTTGTAGGCTGCCTTGCTCGCACATGCCTTTTCATGTCTGCCCATACATTTTCAATAGGATTGAGATCAGAGCTTTATGATGGCCACTCCAAAACATTGACTTTGTTATCCTTAAGCCACTTTGTAATCAGTTTGGCAGTATGCTTCGGGTCATTGTCCATTTGAAAGACCCATTTGTGCCCAAGCTTTAACTTGCTGGCTGATGTCTTGAGACTTTGCTTCAGTATTTCCACATAATGTTATTTCCTCATGATGCATCTATTTTGTGAAGTGCACCAGTCCCTCCTGCAGCAAAACAACCCCACAACATGATGCTGCCACCTCTGTAGTTTACAGTTGGGATGGTATTCTTGAGTTTGCAAGCTTCCCCCTTTTTCCTTCAAACGTAACAATGCTCATTATGGCCAAACAATTTTAGTTTTGTCAGACCACAGGACATGTCTCCAAAAATTCAGGTCTATGTGTGCATTTTGCAAACTGTAATCTGGCTTTTTTATGTTTCTTTTGGAGTAATGGCTTCTTCCTGGCAGAGTGGCCTTTCAGCCCACGTTGGTACAGTACTCATTTCACTGTGGATAATGACACACTCTCACCAGCTTCAGCCAGTGTCTTCACAAGGTGTTTTGCTTTTGTTCTTGGGTTGATACATTTCCGACCAAAGCACGTTCATCTCTGGGACACAGAACCCGTCTCCTTCCTGAGTGGTATGATAACGGTATGGACATTCCCATGCTGTTTATATTTGTGTATAATTGTTTGAACAGATGAACGTGGCACCTTCAGGCATCTGGAAATTGCACCCAAGGATGAACCAGACTTGGCTGATTTCTTTTGACTTTCCCATGATGTTACACAAAGACGCAGCGTGTTTCAGGTGTGCCTTCAAATACATCCACAGGTGTGTTTCTAATTAACTCAAATGTTGTCAATAAACCAATCCAAAGACATGACGTCATCATCTGGGTTTTCCAAAATTGTTTAAAACCATAGTAATCTTACTGTATGTAAACTTCTGACTTTGAAGAAAGTAATGAAAAATTGTCTAAAAAAATCCTTCTCTCATTATTCTGGCATTTAGTAAATAGAAATAATTTTGGTAATCCTAATGGACCTAAAACAGGAAAAGTTTAGTCTGATTTCACGTCAGACAGTGAGAAAAAAATTATATATGTGTATTTTTATATAGTGTATGTAAACTTCTGATTTCAAGTGTATGTATATAAAATGTACCATAAGATAATAGGAGTACTTGTTTGCACAACTTGAGGGAAACTATACATCTCAAATAAATTGAAAATAAAATAACCAAATGTTTATGTTCTATTAACAAAGATAATAAAGATCAAAGTTGTACATGAGGAATCTGAATGTGAGACCTGCCGCCTGTATGTCCCCCACGATGCTCTGTGCCATAGACCCATTGTAAAACACATCTGGACCCTCCTCTGCTATTCTTTGGTATGTTTCTGCCAGCTTTGGAAACCGAACAATATCATTTTCTTTCAGGATGTTCCTCTCCGAATCACAAAATACTTCACTGCAAACAAAAGCAGAGGGGAAATAGAAATGACCAGATGTAACAAGTTAAACACATCCATCTTAGAAGTGCCATCAGAAAGGTCACTGTCAAAAACATCCTTGCACATACAAACACCCTATAAAAAACACCATCATATTTAGCCTTTAGAAAATATGCGATAGCAATAGCAAGCAACAGATTTACTAAACCTAAAGAGAAAAAAAATAAGCATTTAATTATTTGAATGTATGAGTTCTAATTGGGATCATGGCTTACAACCAAAGAATGTTGCATCCTATTTTGCATTTTTGTGAGACCCTGTTACTTTATTACTACAATGACATTAGTTATTACTTAATTTATTTTTACTAAAAAATAAAAATAAGTTAAAAGTACATTTGCAATAAACAAATAGTACATCACATCTCAGTCTTCTTTATCAAAGGACTTTCTGTATACTTCTACTATTACTATTATTTTTCAAAATTACAGCACTACTTGTGTGTCCTCACCACATGTTGTCATCCCCTTGAATAGATTCTTTGCTTTTGAATAGGGCATGGGCCAAGGCTTTCCCAATAGGAAATCCATCCCGAGCCAAAGCGATGCTGGGCTCAAACAGCTCCTTCCAGGGCAGCCTGCCATGTCTCCTGTGGGCCATTTCATAACCACGGATCTCACCGGGAATGGCTATAGACAACCCCCCTAGATCAGGTAAAAAACACAAAGACAGAACTAATTTGAACCGGTTTGCTCCTTAAAGGTGCACTATGTAACTTTTTCGAAGGAGAGCTCACCACCTGCTTGTCTCATGGTGATGATATTGGTTTTCTTTTTATGTTCCACAGCATGACATAAAACTTATCTATCTTGTATTTATTTGATTACAGGTTTTCTTAAAACATCCATCCTTACGGTAAGCGGTGTAACGTCTCTACAGATCTGACCTGTAACTTGGCCTGGTGGCATCAGCAGCTTCATCAATTTTGTGTTGCTGTATGATTAGAATTCCTGAATCTCCAGCAGAAATGTAAACTTGTATTCAAATGATGAAACATGAGCTGAAAACATTCACTAACCCCAGCTTTGAAGCAGCTTTAGAATAGAAAGTAAATGTAAACAATGTGAGGGATCTCTGCAGTGACCTGCTCAAATGTCTTGGTGGTGTCTTTACCTGTACGGGAAAGCTTTGTGTTGTTTCCAAACATGTCTTCAGTGGCATTCATGGGAGCAGTCTCTCTGGCATCAATGGTTTCTACTTTACCTGAAAAGCAGAATGTGTGACAAAAAAGTAGTTTTAGGACATTACAAATTACATTTACATCAAACTGGGTTACATTTATACATCGTATATAATTTGTTATATACATTTCTAATATGTAATAAGTCTTGAATCAAACCCAGCAGACAGTGCTCATTATGATATACTTAATCAGTGTTATTATGCAAAGTAAGATCATTTATTCGATTTTTTTCCCTTGGCATTCAAACACGTATCAAACAGCAGAAGTAATATTGATTGTTTTAAAAAGTGTTAACTGACCAGTTGTAGCATTGTAGATGACAAAGAAGAGTCCTCCTCCAATCCCCATACTGTGAGCATTTAACAGTCCTACACACAACAAGGCAGCAATAGAGGCATCCACAGCCGAACCATTTTTCTTCAAGATATCTCTAGAAAACAAAATACAAAAATATGTATTCAGTGTTTCTCACAGGTTTATACTTAGACTATGGTGGCACAAGCAATGGAGAATAGTAGTCAATTTACCGACTCTACTGATAAAAAAGGTTACATGTTAAAGGTTGATTACAGATTAATATATAGTTACTTCTATATGTCTATGACAATGCTGTATTTTGATGTATTGTATTTTTGTATACATAAAATAATAAATGCCAAGTTAAAACACTGCACTGCACAATATAAGAAACAATAGTTGAAATTAAACAGCAATGTCAATTTATAGACTTTTTCAATATACTATCATTGCCAGTAAGGACATCTTTTTAGTACATTTTTAACCAAAATGCATTGTGTTCTCCAGCAGATACTCCCATGCTTTATTTAATTCCTGTTTTGTTTTTTTTTTTTTTACTTTACCTTCCCACTTCAGAGCACTTCCCGGCGTCTGCAGCCACAGCTGCCTTGTAGTAGAAATGGTCAGTCTGTGCAGGTGGGTTCCTCTTCCCCAGTCCCATAATCACTCCCAAAAACAGGCTCACTGCAGCTGCCAGGACCACCACACCAGCAATCAGGGACTTCCCAACCATTTTCCTGGACAAGAAACCCATTGCATCCTTCAGTGAGTGGGTATCTTCTTCACACTGCGAAAGACTTCACTAGTAGGTAAACATGCTATTAAAATGAGTCAAGTCACTTTTCCACTTTGGTAATGGTTTGTGTGGTAACAAGGTGTTATCTGGTCAATCATAAACATACTGTTGTGAGACTAAATTAGACAACATTTTGACTAAAGAAATTGTAAAAAAAAAAAAGAAAAAAAAAGGATAAAGCAGGGATTAACAGACAGATCTAGGAGTAAACTAGATCTAAACAAGACTATATCTTGATTCATTAAAATTACTTAAAAGCAAAAAAACATGTTTATACCATATTTAGGTGTAATGGGGGCTTAAAATAACAGCAGCATGCTACCTCATTTGTATGAGCCACTGCTCTCAGCATAATAAGCATACACTTCATGCCCATTTGAAAGTACCAGGCAGACTGAGTGGGCACAGACAGAGACAAAAGGACACAGAGGACATTGGTAACTCAACTTTTCAAATTATTAAAGTGACTGCATGGGGTCAGAAACTCTCAAAGACATGCAAAATATTTTGTATGACTTTCTGCAGCTAATCGGAAACGCAAATACTTAACACAGTTTACTGAGCAGGGGTGAGACCTATCTAAAAACCATAGTTGTTTTATAACTCCAAATATCCACATAAAGGTTAGTATCTGAACAAGTAGCTGCAGTAGCAATAGTTGTAGTTTTAATATAGTTATTATAGTAAGTGACTGTAGTAGCACTAGGAGTTACTAGGAGCAGTGGTGATAAAGCTAGTAGTACTAGCTTATTATTTCTATGTAAAGTAATTTTCAAGATCCTGAGTTCAGCTTGATTAATCAGTTTTGTATCTTTGTGTCATTATTTTTCCTCTCATTCCTCTCATCTTATATATACATCTTTCCTCGAGTGCTTTATAACTGTATTTATTTTGCTGTCCATCTTGCAGACTTTCTAGAGTGCAGGAGAAAGTGTTCTGTTTACTGATTCAGGCCACATCCAGCCAGGCCTTGGGGCAGTGTGATTGGCTCAGCCCGAAGCTTTTCCATGCTCAGTAACACTGCCATACTCCATTTGGATTATATTCGGCACCCTTCTTCTCACCAATTGAAATGCCTCAGTCTTCACCGCTGCTGCAGGGATCCAAGCTGGCATCGTCAGTGACGGCAAATAGCGAGTGTATTACCTCAACTAAACCAGCATGCTACACAAGGCTGGGACGCACTGATTAAGCTGCCTATGGGCCCTCCTACTGCTGCTTGGTTCAAATGAGTGTGAATCTATTAAACATACCAGCTGGCAAATTTACAACCCTATACACAACAAGGTATGTGTTCTGACAGCTTACTAGCTTTGATTTCTAAGCAATATTCTAAAATGCCCAGTCAGGCCTGTTTGAATGTTATAGTGAATTTTCTATTTAACTGTCAGATTGCAAATGGGTTGACCTGGTTTATAAGGTTAATATCGCTGTAATTAATGGGCCTATCCACAAAAAAAGACACAAAGTTCATTATCTTCTCTGTTGGCATAAATAAATAAAACTAAAATTATTTTTTTTTACAATACTTTCAGAGAGTAATACCATTATGTAACCTCAAACATCTGAAAAGACTTGAAGTAATAAGATTAATATGGTACGTTTTTCGAGCTAATCTGTAATTAATAATGATAAACATTTGTGGATTATAAGTTTGTATATATATTGCAAAAACAGTAACTCCCATAGAGTTTTAAAGGCCCCTGCCCTCCATCTGCAATTATGACTTAATCAAATTCAAGAACATGAACACAACCTATTGGATTACACAGGCTAGTTTCCTCTATGTGCATTAAGGTCTCTGGTTCACCACTGCTCATACCTTCCTAAAACCACTTTCCTGACTTCTTCTTCTTGGCATCAGTACTCTCATAAAACAATAACCTTTTTCACTTCACATGTCAGTGGTCATAATTTGACACTTGATATATCTTTAAATGTTTATAGCAACTGTGAAAAATGTAATATGATTGTTACTCCAATTATTTTATTTGTTCTGACTTTGCTGCTAGGGATAGAGCCCCACCCCAAGGCCTTTTTTCAGCAGTTGGTTTCACACACAATATAAATGCATTATTCTCCCTGAGCCAGGCCAACAAATCAAATCAGGCATCACCGTTGTTTCTAAGCGACAGGTTTAACCCAGCTTTATGAGAGCGACTGAGAAGGAATGTGGTTATAACAGAAAGGAGGCCAAACTTTATTAATCCCTGTATTTCAGGGTATACGAACTAAAGACAAGGCACAGGCAACAACATCTGTAAAAAGCCGTAAACCCTCCCAAAAATATATCGAGGTCATTTTTATTCTGTGCTCCAAAAAGATGTCAATCAAATACATTTTGGAACTTCATAAATTGCAGATTTTCAGTGTCAGAAATGGTGGTTTCAAATTTTCCAAATTCCATATATCTTTTTTTTATGGAGTTCTACAAATCCCATAACAGAAAACAGATTTTAACAATAAAAAAATGCACTATCAAAATAAATTATGGGGTGATCCCTTTGAAGAAGACCACCGGTCAATCATACTTAAAGGTGCACTATGCATCATTTATGTTGGAGGGTCCGCCACCTGCTTGTCTCCATGGAAATGTTATTGCATTGCCTGGAATATTCCACAGTATGGTATGGTACAAATCTATCCCCATCAAGACAAACAGGTGACAGCACCAGGCAAAAGCACAGGTCAGATCTGTGGAGAGGCGAGTCCGGTCAAAGTAAAAATGTATGTTTTTCAGGGTATTTTTATTCCAGACAAAGCAATAACCTCTCTATTAAGGACAAGAAGCGTAGTGTACCCCCCTCCAGAAAAGTACTGCACCCTTAAAGCCTAATAGTGTATCAGTTTCCATCCACTGCTGAATGAACTCAAACTTTTTATTATAGACAGACAATGTAGCCAGAAAAAACAAATGAAAGGTCAGATGCTAAAGGTGAATGTTTCCTTTGTTAGCCATTAGCGCCCCCTGAGGGTCCCGGGACAGTCACTGCTGGGACACAGGAGTCAGGACACCCCTCGAGAATGACAATGATTTAGCGTATCCTTGACAGATGCGAATATGACTTGATAACTTGAGCAACCGCTGACCCACAACAGGTTTGCCTACAGAAAAAATAACATATATATACTGAGCCACTGGCAGATGTGAGCGATTTTAGGTCAAAATGCGACTTCTGGCAAGGATAATGGCGCAGCACAAGTGCATTTCAGCTATGATTTTAGGCATATTTTGACATGTGTGTTTACAAGCGGCAATAATAGTCGAATTGTTTTTGTTGGAGATTTGACGTTTAGGGGAGCCACGTCCGCGCATTGGAGCAGCGGACACACGGATTGGTTGGACGCTCCACGTTGCACGGATCTAAACAGCAGCGTGAAGCAGACACAGGCGGGGAGGATGGAAGGAGCCAGAGCAACCTCGATATCTGGGGACAGGCGCAGGTACTTAATATATTTAATCCATCAAAATTGCGAGGAGAGCCTTTCTGCGCGGAAAAACAGCGATTTGTTTTGGGGGAGCTAAACAAGAAACAGATTGCTGACATCGGCATAGCAGCGCCAGACAAAACGGCGCTTATCATCACTATCCGGGACATCGGGGCATATGGGTCTGTCCTTTTGGCAATATTACCGTCGATAGCTTCATCAAAAATACTACTTCTGCTGCTATCATGGGTTCGAGACTGACAAGGCAGAGCAGCTTGGACAATGAGAATTTTTCCAAAAAGCGCCGCAAGCTTCTGGATGGTACTGGGGAGAACGACAGAGGCAGTAATAAGGGCGGAGGGGACTTTCTGTTTGCCTTGATGCTCAAATCAGACAAACTGCCCGGGATGCTGCGGAGGACCAACCATAGCCCGTATATGAGACGAGTGGCGTGGATCAAAGAGATCCAGAAACTGCTGCGTGAACGGAGGATAGAGCAGGCAACCGACGTGCTCAAATTACTAAGAAAGGCAAGTATGCCTGTTTACAAGTGCATTGTGAATTTGTGAGTGCTGCCAACCATGCACAGCCTTGAATGCAACAGATGGAGGATGGGTTGGATACGTGCGTCCCAGGTGATTGAAGAAACCCTCCTCTTTGACCTTAACTTGAAACATTTTCACTCAATCTGTTGCCCACTTCTTATGATACCCATGCTTTACTATGTGCTTCTTTTAAAAGTAGGCCATTGGCAGAGCAGTGGATCTGTCACGCGTTATTTCTGAGTCACTAAGCTGTCCTTGTCCTCTCTGTGTTGACATTTGATTTGAATGAGTAACTTAAAATAACCACACGTGGGCATGATCTTATTTCCAAATAGAGATCACCCCATTACCCCCAGTCCTCTCCCTTTGTGCCCTACTCCAAATTTATTTTTCTATCATGACCCCAGTCCCAACAATGTACAAACCTGCTATGTCCTATGAATTCAGTCTAAAAAAAAATCCCTTTTCATCCTGCAATAAAAGCTGCTGGAGCTGACCTATTTGTGGATATATTATGCTGCTCATACCTGTATCTGGAGACATCCCATCTCAACATTAACATATGCCATCAAAAGGGCTATTTTTGGTGTTTCTACCTTCAAAGAGAAAGTGGAACTGTGCAAATGGCTGAAAATGTGTATACCCTACCTACTACCTAAGTTCTGTATTTTGAGTATAGCAATGGAAGCAAATTCAATGCAATATCTCATTCCAACCAAGTAAATCTAAATCTCTTTGGTCTTCTACCAGCTTACTCCAAATCGTCTCAGTCTGGCTTCTCTGACTATCTAAAAAAAATCTGAATCTATGACCACACAACTATTGGTGGAATTTGGTTTCTGATGCAGCTTGTTAAGCTCACATCCTTTGCGTTAATAAATTCAAAACAAATTAAAACACTGCATAGGAAAATATATACAAATTTGCTTTGACATGCACTGATTTCAGTTTGGTTATAGGAAGAAAAAATTAAATGAGCTATTCCCCTGACATATTCCTGATGTTAGTGTTTTAACTGGATTTGGAATTACTACAACTCTGCATTCTAGGTATGGATTTTTTGCTAGGTTTGCTATAGCCTATGCTTTACTATAAGCCCTATGTACAGACATACAGATAAGTGGTCACCCAAATGAAAATCTGGCTTTAAGATATCTTTAGGATATACATTGTTCTGTCTCGAGTGGTGAATTTGAGTGAATCTGTTTCAATCTGTTCCACACTCTTCATTTAACTGTGATCAATGCCCAGCCCAAGTTACACATGTAGCATTGGAAATAAGAGAACAGTCAGAATTCATTTGTATTGTCGCCCTTAACCCTTTTGCTGTCTCCTGGCTGTCGACGATCCACTGGTAATTACTGTGAAGTCTTGACACAAGGGAGAGAGAGAGAATTCGACCTCCTTAATCAAACCAAGCACATAAACTAGGTGGCTCCATGACAGCCACATCACAGGGGACACAGGTGAGCTCCCTTCAAATGAGCAGCACTTTTAATAAAAACTTTTTTTTTTTTCTAAAACCAGAAGTATTAAAGAAGCGAGATGTCTGAAAGATCTGAGTGAGATTCTTTTCACAGAATTTTAAACAGGAGTGTAATTGGTGTCCTAGATAGAAATAAATCTTTGAGTGGATATTGAAATAGTTAATGCAAGTGATTTGCAACATCGTGACACCAAGTACCGTGCCAGAAGATATTTGGTTTTCACTTTTTAATAAGAGCATTATTAGTTAAGGATTTAATTGTTAAATAAGTACCAAACCAAGTATAAACAAAATCAAGACAAAGAGAATACTTTATTGATACACTTAATAATAAATAAATAATACTCTGTGTTTCATCTGTCTTTCAATTCTGTCCATCAAGAGCAGTGGGCAGTTACCGCAACTGGAGGATTTTGCCTGTTCTGCATATTTTTGGTTGATGTGGAAAGCCGTTGTGCCTATGAAGACTCTCACACAAAAACATAGAAAAATGTGCAAACTCCTGACAACATAATGGGACTACTCCTAAACCAGGCAAAGGGTTTATGTTGTGGCATCATCAAAACTGTAATTTAACATAAACTACTGAATATGTGTCCCTACTCTGACAACCATATCACATCCTGGGAACCAAGTCTTGATGTTGTGCATGTGAATTGATGGAAGAAGATATTTTTACTCTTCTCTCAGATGGGTTGAAGCTGTCGCCCCCGCCTTGGGTTCACACCATGTTTATTGTTACCCTTGTTGAACGGGGAGCCAGTAATGTGCAGTGCTGCAGCCTCCCACTCAGACTGTCTATTACAATCAATGCTGATGGTGTTTGAGAGAAGGTCTGTGTGTGTCATGGAGGTCCACTGTAGGTCATGTCTCCCAAGGTTTGCTCTGCTCATTAAAGATGGAGGGGAGTACACAAGACCGTATCATTAGAGTAACAGGTAAGCAGGGTCTAAAGCAGGTCTGGAGTGATTGAAAATACAGCCAAATAGCAACAACACATCAACAAATTCATGTAAACCAGACTGAAAAAGGATTTCAATTATAACTAAACAAACCAGGAGGACTAATTTTGTCTGATTCTAAGACATTCCCAGGAATAATCATAACTATCACTAATTAGTTGCTTACAGTATTTCCTAGGTCTAAGCTAGGTCTCAAAATGCACATAGCCAGATCTTAACTTTTCCCAATCACCCAGGGTTAAACGTTATTAACCCTATAACTACTTGTGGTTTTCTGTGAATAAGGACTAATTAATTTGGTCTAAACTGTATAACATAGAACTAATGTTGGCCTGTCTCATACTATCAGTATTGGATGCTCTGTAGGTAATATCTGCTCATCTATTAAACTTGTATGGGGTTTACTCAGTCTCCTGTCATTGCAGTTTGCTTCGTTAGAGGAGGGTGTGTTGATGAGCTTGTGGAGTATAGCTGCGGCGTTCACTGTCAGACTCTAATCACTCTCAAAAGGTCACACATCTCTCACGACTCTCTATGCTTCATTGGCCTTCACTGCACACTGGTCTTGAGCCATTGTCAGCCCAAATGTAACATTCAATTTGTCTCTTAGGTTTTTATTGTAAATGAGGGTGGGAGCAGTGGAGCAGCGTATGGTACCTTGGAGGGCTTTTATCTTAAATCAAAACTGGATTTTCAGTATTACTATGTCTTACAGTACTTTCTTGTTGTTACAGTAATAGAACATAATATATTGTTTTTAAATGTGCATATGCAGGGCAGCTATGGCTTGCCTCAATGTTCTGAATTCAAATCCAGCCCCCAGTTGTGTAGTTCCCATCAATTCTCTGATAATCAAAACCTGAAATGCACAGAACCTGAATGAATACATTTTTGAACCAAAATTACTGCAGATTAGGATCTTGCTGGTAGAAAGTGTTATTGCATTTTAGGGGGGAGGGGCAATTCTCAGAGCACAGCACAGCACTCCTCCGACTCCCTCCAGGTCTGACTTCCCTGCTGTAGATGAAAGCTACAGTCTCCACTAATGAATATTTAAAACCAAACATCTCTTTTATCTTTCCATTTTGAGTCACACCATCTAAGACACTGATGGGATGTCTTCCTCCCCAGCAGTAATGCATTTTCCCCCCAAAAGTCAAAATCACAACGGGTTTCTGTATACATGCTATTAATAACTTCTGCTTTTGATTATGTTGTTTTGTGTGTTGCAGGATCTGGGGCTAGAGGGAACATCTTTGAATGATATCTTGTACAAAAATGCTGCTTTTCTCAATCTTGTGGATCCCATCTCCCATGAACTGTTGCTCAGCCTGGCACGAGAGATGCAATGCCCAAAAAAGGTCAGATACATTCAAGAAGACGTATGTGTATGTTCTGGGCTACGCAAAATTGATATCTTATATATATTAGATATGACATTGCCAGTGGCACAACTAGGGAAAACTGACCCCATCTGGGAGTGTGGAATCATCACAAGAACGTAAAAGCCACCGATTCTGACCAAGTACATTAAGTACATTATAAGGACTGTTGCTCTCGTCATATTTGTCAATATTTTTTAACTACTTTATTTCTAACTAAAACAAACAGGAGCCATAATGAAGAAATGATTCACTAATAACTTGATGAATAAAGCAGGACGATATTTTTAACTAACCCATGCCTATTTATCTGTGTTATACCTGACAGCCATCAGGAACAAGAAAATCCAAGGTAGTGGAGTAGAAAATAGAAAGTGTGTTGTTGTTTTGTGCACATTGCATATGAAAGTCACTGCCTACCAGAGCCACCACATAACAAGCAGCTAATGAACAGATACGGCCATTGTTTACCGGCAAAGGCTGAATCTCCCTTGTGCACTTCCTGTGTTTTCCTCACCAATGAACACTGCATGTGATTTGATTTTCTTGCTCCAATAAGACATTGAAATTGTGTTTTGCTCAGGAGTAGTGCTCAAAGCATAGAAGTAATAGCCACAGGACTAAGCATTTTTTAGCTTGATTCTTGTACTTAAAACAAATATTTAGATTATCTTGGTGTAAATTTGGATATGTGCCACCACATTTTAGAAAGAAAAATAACTTTGTTGTGCAGTAGATCAACAAATATATTTTTAAGATTATGCCGAAGGGGTTTTCAGCAACACCTGACTGAAAGATCCATTGAGATGGTATACAGTTGAACAGGGACACACTGCTGTTATGCATTTGTCAGTCTCCCCATTACTAAGATGAAAATAATTAATGCCTAACAAGTTTGACATTTCAAGATATGATATTTATTATTATTTGAAATTATTAAATATCCAGGATCAACTGTTTACCAACTCAATTTTAACACCAGATTCACGGTTTAATTTTTTCCCCCCTGCTTTTATACCATATCATGTTTTGTTAAATCGGATTACTACTTTCCCGTTTTGAGACTTTTCTAATCTCTTTCTCCAGGATGCAGACACAATAAAGTCTTCGGATAAGATCTGCCGACAGCTGATCTACCACCTGACCCCGCACTCCAAGTGGCTACGGCAGAGCATGTCCCGACGGAAATCCCAGGCGTGGTAAGCCCTTGTGTCCAGACCTCCAGTCACTAATGTAATAATCATAAATCTGGTGCTCTGGGCTGGCTACAGACTGGAGGTGGAGATGAGGAGACAAAGAGAGAGGTCTTCATCTTTGTAGTTGACATTGAACCAGGACAGAGCTGGCCATAGGCTGACCTGAACACAGCAGCCAGAAACATCTCTTAAAAGCTCCAGGCGTAGAGCTGTTGGGCTGGATGTTTTTCCCAATTATTATTATTTTAAGACTACAATATGGTTAAAAGTTATACATTAATAGTGAGATGCTAGGGTGGCAGTGGCACAATTTTCACCCACTAACTGGAGACCTGAAAACCTCTTTCTAAACTCTTACGTGTGCCCTTGGGCAAGACATTAAACCCTGTCAAAACTTCATTGTGCAACTGGATGCTGTGATGACTAAGGCAGCGGCCAAAGGTTTAGTTTAATTAATGTTGTTATTATTTTATAGGTAATTGTTATTGGTGCTGTCCCAACTTTTTAGAAATTAATTGTTCTTCTCTATTAACCAAAGCCTAGAAGGATCATACTAAATTACAATTGCGTCCCCTCCTTATTCCTTTGTGTCGAAAGATTTCCCAGAGATTGAAAGAGTGAATACCGTATTAGCTCTGTGTACAAGTACTAGCTAATCCTCCTTATGAAAAGAGGCAGGCTATCGTCTCTAAGTTTTTATGCAATTGCTTCTCCCACAGATGGCTAGATGCTGAGAATAATGCATTCAATTTCGCAAGATGAAAATAATCTCTTAGTCAAGGAAACACAATGCGACACAGTGAGATGGGACAGCTTCATTATGAGTCAGCTAAAGGTATCAGCGCAGAAAATCGGAGGGAAGGGAAGACGTGTACAAGAGGAGCTGTCATGGAGTTTCTTTGATAGACATTAGTTTATTCTTTTTTACTAGGAAGTAGTACTACCATTATCGGTACGTAAAAGGTGGACTATGTAACTTTTCTGGTCACCTGCTTGCCTCCATGAAGATGTTACTGTTTTGCCTGGAATGGAACAGTACTGCGTTAAATTGATCTGTTAATTTGTATAGATTATAAAGATTAGTGGTAGAAGCAACGGGTATTATGTGTATGTTATTACCAAGCAATATGCAAATAACCTTTCATTTCTGTTTTTATACATCAAATAGCCCCTGTTGTGAATGTTATAATTGTGGTAGTAGTGTCGGTCTATTATTGAATTTATTCTAAAGTCACAAGAACACTTTCCTCTTGTCGTGTCTTTGGGTTCTTGAAGGTGGAGAGAGACAGAGATAGCAGGGGTCACATGAATCATTCAAATCAAAGTCCTTAGAAGATTATTAATATCGTGGATGCTGTGAGCGCTGACAGCCAGGGCGCCTCTACAAACACACCTATCACCATCACGAAGAGATCACACTGCTATATGGCAACAAAACTACTATAAAACTATTAACAATCATGATTTATGGAAAATTTGTCATTCAAAATTAGCCATGCAATTAACTGGTCATTCTCCAGTATGTATGTGCATTGGCTATCCAGGAATCTGGCTCCTAAGTATTTAAATTTACTTGCTGAATCTTATTTGCTCTAATTCTGTCAACCTATCAGACTAGTTATTGTTTAGGATTTTTAAGAAAAAAAGACACAAAAATACATTGGCACAGGCCTATGTGCTCACTGGGGGGTCTTTTGTGCAAAAATGTCAACACTTCATGTGACCTTTTTAGTCTTCACGCTTCACATCGTTTACCTACTTTTCTATTATATGACATTAGTGTTCATTGAAGTCATGATTGCAGTGTATGAAAAGGGTACTAGTAGTAATAGCAGCAGAAATGCTATTAGGAAAAGTAGGAATATAAAGTAGCAGGAGCAGCTTCTGTATGGTTGCATACCACATTTTGTGGATGGCAGTTATTAGTGGTAATAAACCAGTGGCCGTAAGCTAGTTGTACTGGTTGTACCCTTCAATTAAAGGTAGGGTATGTAGAATGCACTGTTACTGGTTAAAAACTACAGACACAACTTCTTCTGGGTTGCTAGTGCCTTCTCTATATGTCAAGGACACAATGTTCTGCTCTCAGTATACATGGAAAAGGGCTGGCCTCATTTGATTAGAACCTCCAGAATTCAGTCACTGAGCTGTAACTACTGGAGGCTGTACTAGCAGTATTCAGATCTTAGAAACACATTTTATGTTTATTTGCAACTGGTTTTAGTGGTAGAATATGGCAACCCAAAATGTGAGACTCATTCTGCTTTCTGACCAAAACAATAATGGAAACATAAACTTGTACAATAGATACAATAATTTGAACACAGATAGCTCATGTTTATTAAATATTACATGTAATGTCAATCTACCCAATCTTTAGTTAAAACATGACTTTAATTTAATCGATGTCACAAGTAAACAATGTTGTTCCTACTTTATTAAGAAAAATACAGACACTGCTTTTTCTGCGTTAGTATACCTCTACAATGTCCATCAAATTCAGTGCAAATGATTTAATGAGAGAAAGGTCCTGCAGCAGATCTTGTTAGGTTCTGTGTCTGTGGCTGTGGCTGAAGTACAAACTCATAATAAAGAGTTAAGAGCAGGGCTGGAGTGTAAATGACTGTGCAGAAAATAATGGTGTGAGCAGTGGAGTAATGGCCCCGGGGGGAGGTGAGGACAGTTCAGCCAAAATTAACAGAGGGATAAGAGCTGCCACTATATAGACCGGGTACTGTTTGATGTAGCCAGACCAAATTACAATTTAAAATACACTTCAAAATGTTAATTGTAAGAAACAAAACATATATTTTGACTTGTATCTGGATAATAATCTTTAAATAAATACTTTAATATGTAGTTTGGATTATAAAATATATACCAGTACTATGTAAGCGTGAAACCTTTGTCAGATCAATGCAAGTCAATGACTGAACAGCATTTTTCAGAATCCAATTACACATACACTTGCAATCAATTAAAGGTTATCTGTCAATTTTAATACATTTTGCTTTGTAATTTACTCAGCCGTCTTGGTGCTAAAAAGTGCCTCTGGCACTGAAGTGATGCTGTTTTTTACTTTTAAGTTGAATTAGCTCATTTTTAAATCTGATTTTAATAGATGACTCTATTATGTAACGCATTTAATGACTGTGTGATAGACTATGTGAATGCAAATACGGCATTAGAGCTGTGGGGGCAACCTTTCTGATTACATCAGTGATTGATATTATTACATCGTTCACGTATAAGGTCCTAATGCCTTTTCTTTCAGAGACTAAAATATTCTCCCATTTGAATATAATTTTTTTGCCCTCTGAGCTGTCCTTTCAACCATTAGTTCTTCTTTAAACCACTTTTGTCTTGATACATTTGGTTATCCTTTTGAGACTATCAGATTAATGTTAGAGAAATAGAGTTTGCTTCCTCTGTGAATGCCTTTTTCATGCCTGGGTTCAGCTGGCTGAGCTAAGCTGAAAAGCAGCGAGTTGTGTGATCAAAATCCATTTTCACCTCATGAGGAGGGTTGCCAGGTTGAAGCCATTACTGGAGCAGTGATGATTAGTCTTACACAATACGCTGAGGTCAATAAGAGCAGAGAGGTGGATGAAGATACAGGCAGCTGTTGCAGTTGCACTTTAGTGTACATCAGTAAATTTTAATGTTATGGACAGCAGTTATGTTTTTGAAAAACACATGCACTATAGATCACAGATGTTATTGAATAAATTGGTATAGGGTGGGGAAAAAAGTCATAATACTATACTTTTTGCAAATTGTCAAGAAAAAAATATATACATACCAATTTATTCAATTACATCTGTGATTTACACTATACCAATTTATTCAATTACATCTGTGATTTACACTATACCAATTTATTCAATTACATCTGTGATTTACACTATACCAATTTATTCAATTACATCTGTGATCTATAGTGCATGGTTTTTATGACTGAACACTAAATCAATATGGAATAAATATGGAACAATCGCAACGTAAAGTCATTGTTTCTTTATAGTATTTCTAAATGTAATACAAGTTCTACCACAAGTGTCAAATTTCAGGCTACGTCTTCCCACAACCAGGATAAATACAGCATGTATATATTCATGTGCTGAATTAGAAAGCAAAACCTTTGCCAAAAGCAATATGCAACTTCCCATAGGTCTGTCCAATTATGAATGAAATTATAATCCCAAATGATTTTATTTATAATTGATATCACAATTATTCAAGCAATTACTTGTGATAAAAGAGACTGTGGTGCATCACTAGGCCTGCCACAATAATCACTATATCGACAATATATTTTGGGGCTCAATATTTATCGTGTGTACATTTTCTTTGCAATAATGGGGAGATTTTTGTTGTATTGTAGTATTTCTCTATATTGTGCTTCAAAATGTGTTATCATGACAGGCCTACGCATCGGTGTGCTTATAAATATAATAATACAGAAGATGAATAATTCATTTAGAAATTAAAGTAGGTGATGTATTGTCAATATATTCCACAGCACTAACTCCTGTCTACTTAAAATATTTGACTTAAAATACAATAATTTACTTTTCCACATTAATCTGTTGTTTGGATGTGCACCTGTTGATGAGCAGCAGCTTCTTGTTGGACCAAACATTCAAATGCATCGTGCCGTCACTCTATTTTAAATGGTAGCAGTAAAACACAGCTCAGGGCTATATCAGAAAAGCTCTCTCCATTTCCAGCATGACCCTAAAAACACATTAAAGGCTGCACCACTGACAGGTACTGCAGCGGATGTCACAGTAAGTCACCAGGCACCTGAGGATATTATAATTTACCCTGACACTGAAGCAACGCTACAACGGGACACTTTAGGATGAGCGCGGGTTAGCACATCCACAGGAGGGAGAGAGAGAGGTGTACTAGAGTGACAGAATACAAAAGGCCAGGGTATAACTGTAAATTATGTTAGATTGTTAACTGTTCTGGAGAACAAAGTGGCAATGTGTGTATCTGCAGTTCATACTGATTTGAATTTATAGTGAAGTTATAGTGACATATTATTGTGTTTATTTGTCAGATAGTACCAGAATCATAAAGATTGCTTCATTATTAAACCTTTGTACTTTTTTAATGTATTTTTTGTGATTTTTATTTATTTTTATTTTATTGCAAAATGTTTTGAAATACATTTAACCGTTGCCTTTAGAGGTCTGCCTCAACCATCTGTCCCTGTTGTCAGCATCCCTGCAATCACTCTAACTAACTACTTAAAAAACTAGCTTTCTATTCTCTCTACATCAGTAAATCTCCAATTTGGGATTCCTTCTTGGGTCTCTAACCTCATAGATTTTCTACATAATTAATAATACAGACAATACTACATACTGGTCTTGCAACCTTTAAACTGCTAACGAAGGTATACCATGCAAAATGCATTGCGAAATATATTGCACTTATAGTTTTTAGGAGACTGTGATTATTAAGATTAACCTGTGCTGAGTAATTTTTAGCAAAATTTCAACCAATAAAAAAACAATTTAAAGATCAAATCACCTGGATAATTGGGTGATCTCTAAATACAAAAACAATAGCCTAAAAATGAGCATAATCACTGTTCATAGTAAAACTCCCCAAAGTTTCAAATACAGAACTTTTTCATAATGCAGAATCTCTCATGAAAGACCATGTGTCTATTTAATCAAACCAGTATCATTCAATAAAAGACCGTAATGCATTCGCTGTAATGAAAATCAATACTGAAAACAAGTCAGCCGGGTACATGCACAGTTTGAGCCATTTCAGTTCTGGTCTCATGTCCCTCCCAGCTCTAAGCTCAAGCTGCTGCCTCATTCGGATGTTTTGGCTCCTCTGTTTACACTGGCAAATCCCCTGCCAGAGTTTCTACTTTGTCAGCCTTCCGCTTCAAGTTAGCCCCGTCACCCCCGCTTTCATAGTCACAGCATGGATACATAACACTTAGCCAGGGTCTATAGCACCAAGTCTCACTGAAAGTTAATTGACTAATACTGAATCATTTCAATAAATAAGAACAGAATAACACAATATGTTAATTTGTCCATAAAAAGTTCTTCTATGGAAATGTAAAAAATGTTGAGCTTGCATTGATTTCGCCTGAGAAAGAGCCATTTATGTAATCACGCACAGAGGCAATTTAATACTAACTATATATAGGCCTAATAACTTTTTGGAAAAGTTTAAAGTTAAGAAATTCAATAGCTACTTTAGATGTGCACCTAATAAGTTAGGACACAAAGAATAAATATACAGATGATAATCTATGCAATAACATTTTTAATTTGAAAGGCAAATTGATAACACTTGAGACTCAAGACCTTAATTTGTTTTCACTGGATAATGGTTCGACATTGCAATAGATCAGAAAGACAACTGATTTTTAAACTGACTGCCTCTTTTTCTTATGTGTTACAGCCTGAAGACAACCCTACAAAAGAAACTTTCCAGCGACACGGTTGACCTGTCTGGGATCCCCCTGTCCACTCGGGATGTCCGCCAGGTTGCCTTCTACCTCCAAAACAACAGAGACAGTGTTGTAGCTGTGGACATTAGCTTCACTGAACTCCATGACGATAATTTAAGGTTTCTGCTTCCACTTCTTGCTTTGTTGCCCAAACTAAGCACCCTAGCTTTGAATGGCAACCGCTTAACCATAGCTATACTCAAAGACCTCACTGAAATGCTGAAAGATCCCAAGAAGTTCTCCAGTTTGGCTTGGATCGATCTGGGCAACAACGTGGACATTTTTACCATGCCACAGCCCCTGCTGGTTGCACTACGTCGGCGATGCAGTCTCAAAAGTAGCCTACCCACTATTTATGAATACACAGAGGGCCAACCTTACTGCTATCACTTGGAGACATCTATAGAAGAACCTAGTCATTATGAGGAAGAGGAGGAAGAGGAAGTTGAACAGGATGAAGAGATGGAGAATAAGGATGAGCTCGAGCCATGGGGGTTAGGTGAAAAACGGCTATCGAAAAACTTCACCCTACACTATTGTGAAAGGTGATTGGTCAGATTATGTCAGAATATTATCCAATGGCACTCTAGCTATATCTCTATTTGCCCACTCAAAAAACAAGTCACCTTCAGAGCACAATCAAACAACCAGTGCTCATATACCTTGTTAAAATCCAAAATGGCTGACCCAAGCTCTACATCTATGACACACATAACATGAAGAAGGACTCACTGTGTTGGTGGATGGTGCTCTTGGAAACACAGTTGGGTTTCATTGGAGGGGGGGCAGGATAAGTAAAATAACCTGGCGTGCTCTCTCTCTCTCTTCACCGCTCGCTTACTTATCTTCAAGGACTCTTGATCAATGATGATGAAGAGTAGAGATGTTTTCGATCAAATGGTTGGCAAGGTCAGGAGGAGTAGCATCCCGGCAGCGGTGGTAAAGCTGAAGTGAACCAGGTTTTTTGGGAGTCTATACCAGGACTGGGACCAATGCTGGCAGCTAGGGCCTAGCTCCACATTGTGTGTTCTATGTTAATCTCCAAACAAAAGCTATGACACAAGTTCAACAGACCCTACGGCCGACAAGCCAGTCACGTGATGTGGGCAAAACTGCTAGGTCAAGACTTTTTGGCGTGCCGCCCCCCCTTTCCAAAATGTCCACTTGTGAATACCCGTGTGGCCCTTGCCTTGTATTGATGTAAATGAGGACACAAAACATGGCTGTTGTTCTATTTTTGTGCACTTTTAGTGAACAAAGCAATCTTCGAAGACAACAGGTAGGACACAACAATGGATAATGTCACAGGTCAGTTTGGTATTTAAATGCCTAAATGCTGATATACATCTGTAATTATTCAGTCTTGTAGTCATCAAAGTATACTTCAATACTTTTTACCACTAAAACCAACTACAATCAAGTCTTAAAAGTGGAAATTATAATTTTACTTAAGTATTTGATTTTTACAGGAAATAGTATTTGTTCAATTCAGAGTAAACTTTAGTAAAGTAAAAGTTTAGTAAGAAAAGTCATAGGATTAAATTAGGCTACTAGTTTAAAATATTGCTCTTTACTGATAAAATTGTCCCTGGTCTATAAGAAAATCTCTTAATGTTTGGTCTGCTATTTCATGGTAGCTACTAGCATACTTTGGGTCTGTCTATCTATCTATCATGGGTTCACCAGTGAAAGCAGTAGTGCATTTTGCCAAACAAAAACTATTTCACATTATGCTTAATATAACACATATTCTTTACCTCTACTTGAATAATAATTATGAATGATATTTGGGTAAAATTATGTACATTTCCACCTCTGAGTCTCACTTGTGCTCTTCCTACTGCCGATTTCTTCGTTGACATTATTAATGCTGTATTTTGGTGGTCAGTGTTACTTCTGACACAGCCATGACTGTTAATTTCTTGGTTCCATTTCTGTAGCACTGAAAACAATAAATAGGTTAAGACTGACCGATACACTGCAATGCACTTTAAGGCATTATTTTTTATATATAATTTTGCATATTTACTCAATATGTTTTCTGTCAAGATCAATAACATAAGCTTAAATGGACATACCTCTTGATAGTAAGTGACCAAATGGTTGAATGTTAGACACTGACCCTCTTTACCAGATATATTGTATAGTACATGTTGAAATGTCTCTGCTATATGTTTATAAGTGTTAAATGTCCACATGTAATGATTTGTATTTTGGTGTTGTCTATGATCCTTTTCTGTAATTATAATGTAATAATTGACTTTGCCGATTCATGAAGAATGTGGCTAATGTGATTAAGCATACACATGTCTAGTATATAGGGCATTTTGAATCTGGCAGTCCTGCTTCAGAAAGTGTGTGAGACGTTCCTGTCGTAAACATGTCAACCTACATCCCGGGTTTAATATGTTCCTTGTTTTCTCCTTCTTGTAACGTGTGTTATTGTCTTTAACTGTCAAACTGCCAATAAACAAACTGGTTGTACTGAAATTAAGAGGAAATGTTTTGTGAGTTCTTTTTGAGAAAGGCACATTCTAGGGTAATGTTTGGGTTAAAGTCAAGCCACAACCTGTACACTTAACTGCTTGCTGAAGCATACAACAACAAGGCATTTTGAGGTTCACTGTGGAATCCTACCCTCAAACCTCCTGTTGCCAGGTTTGGTTATGAGACCTTTGCAACAGGCCACTCCTAAAATATCATAGTGTCAATCTAATGCCCTTTGAAGAGCAAATAGCATATGACAGGGTAGTAAAAAGTACTATAAGTCACCTGGGACTATATATCTATATGAAAGTGATCCATCTTCATGTGACCACAGTCCAGAGACGTGTGTGTGTAAAGGGTGTAAAAAAAAAGTCTGAAAGGGCTACAATACAGCTGCACTTGTATTTTTTCACAAAGGGAGGTTTTATGGGCAATGAAGTTAGTGAGAATGCAAATAACCAAAAGCATTTGAGTGGCACTGATTTTTAAATGTAGCCATTTTAAATTACATAGCAAATAGATTTTTAAAAGTTTCTCAAAAGAATTTACTTGGGACAAGATCTTGCGCCTCAAGGCATACATGAGGAAAAAGATCCTGTGAGATTTTCCCTGATTGAGCTTACAATTGGCTTGGACAAAAAAGGGTGGGTAGTTCCAAAAGCAGTCCTAGAATGGCAACAGAAATAAAATAAATACACAGTTGGAAGGCCAAAATTGAAAACTTAATCGCACACTTTATATATTTGGAATTATGTTAAAATCTCGTCTTGTGTCATTCTTGTGGACTTAAAGTTTTATTTTTAAAACATAACGTATATCTTGATGTGAAGGTTACTCGCCATTTTAGTATCAAAGCAGCAAGTGCATAATAACAATTTACACCATAATCATCAATTATACAGAAGATGCAGAAAGAATAACAGTCCCATTTGAATTAATGTATCTGTGGTTCATGGGAAATGCTGCTTCGCAATAATGACAATAATGATAATATGACAAATACTATTAAACGAGTCTGTACTAATGGCTGTCATTATCTGAAAGACCAGTATGTCTTGTTTCACATGAAAAAAACTAGCCTTGTTCATCTTTGAGGCAAGGAATGTATGAAAAGCCTTAGACAGGTTGGACAGCACAAATGTGAGTTCCTGTTCAAACAGTTTTTTTTGTAGTTCACTTTAATAAGTCCAGGAAGTCTTTGTTACAACCTTGAGTCTTTCACAATAATCAAACTCTTTATTCAAGTCAGTATCCAGCTGCTTTTCCCATTTTCCTGGCATCAGACACAGCACAGATACAGCCATGATCCTTCTCCACGGCATTTACCACATTATAAAACGTTGTATTCTGTGGATCATATTTGTGTCCAAATGCAATTAAGCCTTCAATTATTTTCTGGGAACAAAAAATAACATTATAACATTAATGCAGGATTTTGGCCCTTTTTCAGCTGCAGGGCAGACTAAAGACAAAAAGACAGAATCCTTTGTTACAAATAACTACTGTACATATACTGCTACTGTATATTTTTACTTTTGTTGTTCAGAGGGTAAATCACACACTGAACTGTGCTGACTGGTACATATCATAAAGATAAAACATCTGGGCTTGAAACAGCCCCAAAGACAATGGATCGGAAAGCAAACCTTGTTAAGCAGGGTGAAGGTGACTATTACTCTGCTCTGGTTATTAGCATTGCTCCTATACCCTTGCAACAAATATATCTTCTCCTAAATTCTAAATAAAGTATATTTCGCCTACACCATACATGTAAAAAATAGAATTATTGGACAAAAAGAATATAGTTGCATTCCATTGATTGGATTGCTTATAGTCTCATACATGAAAAATAATATTACCTGATCAAATTCACGCTCAAACTGCGGCTGATTTGTGGAGTTGATAAAAACCACTGGGGATTCTATTGCTTCTTTAAGGCTCTTTCCAAACCACAGTTCATTCATGAGTGTCTAAATGAAAAGACAGTATTTTACAATCTGCCAAATACAACAGTAGTGATTAAACAATGGAAAACAGCCTTTTCTACATGACACTGGGGTGCATTAGTCTGCAGCAATTTGTCTTCACAGCACTTAAAGTGATTGGTACTATGGATACGCACCGAGGCTATACCTGTCGTGATCATGGTCCCCCCGGACGCACCAATCACCAGCGTCCTTGATTGGGACTTGAGCACAGCGGGTGAGGCGAAGGAGGGGGGGTGCTCTCCTGACAATGCAACAAAGCCATGACAGACAACGCATGATTAGAATAAACATAGAGCACAGAAGAAAATGTATAAAATCGCAATCAGAGGCAAGATTTTGAATGGCACAAACCACAAAAGAAGATTGTCAAAATAGACTAGTCACAGTTCTGACAGTGTTTTGTGATAAAGTGCTACCTGCATGGATTTCTTCAGTTTTTCCACAGAAATCTGCAATCTGATTGTTGAGAATGATTCCAGTTTTTGTAGAGAGGATTTGTGAGCCAAACCTGAAAGAGTGGATTTAAAAAAACATTATTTATGAACATTTTGTACTAAACACATGCATGTTATCCCTGTGAGCTTGAAATAATGATGATATTTGTATGTAAGTTTCCTCTTCTGGGGGAGGGAACTACCACCTGCTTGTCTGGAATGTTCCACAGTATGGCATGAAACTTATTTTTTAACCTTTATTATTTTGTCTCTCCACAGATATGACTTATAACTGGGCCTGGTGGCGTTATCTGCTTGTCACCATGACAATAGTTTATTGCCATACTGCCAGACAAAGTAGTAGCATTTTCATGGAGACAACCAGGTGGTGGACCTGCCAGCCCAAAGGTTACATAGTGCGCTTGGTAACTCATCATATGAGTCTTAACATGACCAAGTTTATGTTTAAGGTCTCTACAATTACTGGGTCTATCCACATGGACCTCACATAATGTTCAATCAATTGTTTGCAGATTACAATGACCAGCTTGGGCCTTTTTAATTGACCTGGTCTATTAGCAAGTCATTGAGTTTAAGTTTTTATGTGTATGTCAATAAATGTTAAGGCTCAACATTTTCTGGATTTTCAAATGGATATCCCATAGTGTAGAACCTGCACTTTTTTTCTACCAAAAATAATAACAAAATAAACATGCCATAGCAATTATAGATTTTAAATGAATACAAATCATTAAAGGTACTGACATCTGGTTGATGGTGCTGGTGACGGAGACTGCAGACCCATCCTCGGCCAGAATGGACATGTGTGTTGTCCCCATAGAATCCAGATAGGAGGTCAAGTTATAGTACTGGTCTTCATGGGTCCTGTTACTGATCAAAGACCTGATGTGATCTGCAAAACTGTCCTGGATAAATGTTCTGGCAATCTGTTGTAAGCAAGTGATAGACTCTTATCAAAAGACCATTATGGAAGCTATTGTTAAACATTCGTGGTACCAACTCATTTTAGTGTGATTCAAAACAGGAAATATACTTCAGTGGCCTAAAACCTCCATGAATCACAGCCAAAGTTCTACTACAACACTAATCGGTATTCCAACAGCATCGCTAAATAAGAACAAGGCTACGCTTCCCGGTGAATCTGGCTTTGAAAGCTGAGCTGCCCCTCAACACCTAGAGTTACCCCTCACACCACAAAACATAAACCTATTTTAATTGTGTTAAAACATTTTAAATCAATACAATTCATTCCAATTACATGTTTTTAGAGTGTATGATATTCATTAAAGTGCATGCTTGAGATCAATAATAAAATATTAAAGGCTATGGGCGATTATCTTCAGCCTATTTGTGCCCATTTGATGTGTGATGCAGCATCTTAATCCTAATCTTTTCTAGTGTGTGGGAGTACACAACAAATCATTAAATATTTTAGGACTTTTTTTATAAGGTTTTGATAAACCTGGATTGTCAAAATAAGTAAGCTTTGGCTTCACGGAATACTCCCAAAGTTACCCTCATTTCCTTAATGTTATCAGTGGTGTCAGTAATAGTGGTGGGCACCATTTATCTGTACAACATACTTTGTCTGAAGTCCTAGGATCTTGTAAGCGTTTTTTAAGTCCATTGACAAACTTAAAAGCCTCAATATATCGGTGATAGGCCAAAGTCTTTTCTTCTAGCTTTAAGGCTTTGGCATCCCAGTTATAACCTGTAAAACAAACATAATTCCTCCTTTAAACAAATAAAACAATGTTATGTAACCCATCCTTTTAAATATGAAGCTCAAACATCATCTGACAGACACTATGCGCAGCCTCCTTGTGCGCTTGAGTGAGTTGAGCATTGAACTGTAAACAGTTAACGTATACAAGTGAAGGCATCCAGTTTTAATGAGGTTCTAACACGATGTAACTGAAGCCATGTTTATGTTATTATGAGAAAGTGTTCATGCAGACCTTTCAGGATGTTGAGGACCAGGGCGAGCATAGCGCCCCCAGCAGGTGGTGGTGGGACGTACACTTCAAATTCTTGAAAAGGAAAAACCAACGGATCATATTGTGAAGCCCTGAATGATGCCAAATCCTGCAGCATCAGTGTTCCCCCTGAGTTTAAGAGGACAAAATGTTCTGACGAAAAGCAACTGAAAACACTGTGTTCACAACATTTTTCATTAGTGATGTAACATTGTATCATTGAAATCTCAATAACAGAATGGGTAATGAGTTCCTTTTCCTTGTTCACTGTATATTGTATAAATCGATATTGTATAAATTGATATTATTGTAGAATGACTGTTACATCTATTCTTGGTCTTTGCTAAATCAAACATTATTAGCAAAGTTCACCAGATCAGATGAGAATTACAGTAACAGTACATAACTGAATTGTTAGATATGCCACAGGTATCAGATAGATAGAAAGTTGCCAATACCTGCCTCCTGTATGTCGCTGATTAGATCCTCTGCTATCTTCCCAGAGTAAAATGCCTCGGGACCATGGTTAGCAATCGCCTCCAAAGTATCAGCCAATTTATCAAATTTGACGATGTCACCAGTTTTCAGGGGGTTAGCATTTGCATCTGAAAATAGTTTACTAGAACACATAAAAGAGATAAGAAATTAAACACATATACAGGGAAAACCTTTTTTTCTAATAGGGATGTAACAATCTCACTGTAACTGTAATATCACCATATTTATTGTAGATAGGGCTTAATGTTAAATACATGTTTTTTCTTCATGTTGGCAGCACTATAAGGGTGTAAAATAGTACATCACCCTGATTTTTACGAAACAGTTGTAATAAATAAGACGTTAGTCAGGCAAGGGATCATTGTCATACTATAATGAAAAATTCTTGTTGATGAGTGGGATGTATTTTTCTGTCACTGGGGTAATTGGCAGCCCTTCTCTGGCGAGTTTGATTGTTGGCTGGAACAGAGTGGCCCATGGCAGCTTCCCATAGAGTGTGTGAGCCAGTTCATAGCCCCGGATTTCCCCCGGGACCCCAATAAACTCAGGACCTGAGAGAAAAGAACTGATATGTAAATTCTAATAGGATTCATGGGCTTCTAACATGGAGCCGTTCACCCTTACAAACTATTTCCAGAGGATGTAATCCTCACACAAAATACAGGAACATTTTTTAAGTGGAGTCTGGCTCTAAATCAAGAGTTTTGGTAGTTTTGGTGTTACAGGTGTTTTAGGAGGACAACCATGTGAGAGATATTATCTCTTTGGCCCCCTGACTGTTAAAAAGCATTTAAATTAAGGCAGTGCAATTAATCAAAACTGAATCAAGACATATAATTGTCAATGATATGCTTTGGTCTTTGTAATGGAGAGGTCTCTATAGCCAGTCCCCTGTCAGTAAAAGCATGTGGTTTGGAGCAAAGTTCAGACATTGAATGAAATGTCTGACTATTTTGTATATTACATTGTAATTATTAAAAGCCGGTATTGTTAATGTTTTAATAATTGATACTTTTTATTCCTCCTATCACCCAGCCCTACTTGGGATAAAATGTTCATCCCCACCAGGAGACTACGCTGGTTGTGTGGTTCCTGTGTTCCTACTGGTGCACTGAAAGGCCCATCTTTACAGGAGGTAAGAGGTAAAGTAAGAGAATATACAGGCAGTTACACAAGGATGGAGAAAGTGTTACTAATGACTGGCCCCCATGCAACCTGTGAATAGAACACCTCTGGGACATTATTGCTCAGCGTAATAAAGTCTGGAAAGGTAAACATGGAGGCCATGCAACCCACTATGTACAAAGTTCAGTCATTGTGATGAAGTTTCATCGGTGACCACTGTGTTTCATTTTATTTCTGGGCTCTTTTTGTATTTAGCCGTATGTAGAGTGACAAATCTCATAAATTAGACCCTCTTCTAAAGACTTTTAAAAGTGTTCCTTTATCTTTTGGGATCTGATCACAGTAAGACGAGGCCTACGTAACATGATTTGACTGTTCCAATTTTCTGTTTGTTATTTTAGTGAATAGTTTAAATTTAAATTGTATTTTATTTAGGTTTTGTATTGCATTTGGCTTTTCTTCACACTCAAAGCAACTTCAAATATGTTGCATATTGGTTTGAGCCCCTTCTATTGTGTGCCTATGGCCTGCCCTCACATTCATACACAGAAAAAAGTGGTTGAATTGCACAGGGTATTGCAAGGAATTATACCTGACAGGAATTGGAACTTCTTAGGGCAAGTTTTTAGCAGGTCTGGTTTGACCATGTTTGGAACAGTCTCCCTTGAGGAGATGATTTTCACATTACCTACAAAAGGAGGAGAAAACGTATCATACACTTTCACTATGGGAGGAAATAGAAAAACTTACCTGAGCTGTCCATCACGGTAAATATAGCCCCCCCTCCGATACCCATGCTCTGCGGGTTGATAAGGGAAGTGCAGAGAAGGGCAGCAATGGCGCCATCTACCGCCGAGCCGCCTTTCTGCAGCATGTCTCTAGTACACAACAAAACTCAAGACCGGCCGTGGCAATAGGCAAACAATACTACAACTGAGTGAAGTTACTGTTCTGTGTTGCAGACAGGCATACAATTAACTACTAGGCTTCCATTTTGTAGGTGAAAAAGAACCCAGTACTTTTCATTGAAAAATAATCGAGAAGTCTAGGCTATGTCCGGTGTGTATCTGACAAATAGTAAATAAACTTTGCTGAATGTATAACACACACTGTTGAAACTTAAACTACTTTTTCTCCTGGGAAGCCACGAACATTTTTTGTATCTTAAGCATGTTTCATTTAGTCAGAGAAAGCCTAGTCTAAAAGTCATTCGATTATCTTCTTTCATCACAAACTGAGCATTAATTGAAAACCTCACCTTCCAATTTTTGAGCATATCTCCGAGTCTGCGGCAACTGCAGCTCTGGAAAAACTCCCGTGCGGACACCTGGGCTTCGAAGTAAACGCAATAATCCACACAACGACGCCAAGGACGCACAGGAGCATCAGCGCGCAGCACGCGTACAGTCGGGTCTTAGATTTCGGACAAGCCATTATGCAGTTTTCTCACTCCACATATGAACTTGGTGACTTTTAGGATATAGCCTATCTCACTTTTAACTAGTGATGACTTTTCTTAAAGGTTTGAGCCAACCAGCTGCAAAGTGCCTGACTCCGCCCATCACGCGTCTGTCAAAAATGAACTAAAGTTGCAATGCCAGTCAGTCAACAACTTCACAGTTCACTTCAAACAAATGATTACGCATGTTGAAAACAATTAAGTAAAGCTACAAAAAACGTATAGCCTAATTGTCCCGTAATGGATAAATTACAAAGTAGCAAGTAAGCCTGCTGCCTATAAAATAAGATGTAAATTATGAACTTTACCAGTTTCCATACAAGAAAAGTTTTATACTTATATATTATAATAGTTTTAGACTGACTGAATATGAATAAGCAACCCTTTCCCAATATTGCAATATCAAACAAGTATGGTTAAAGGGCCGACATTTAGCCCATAGGGACTGTGCCTCTGTCGACCACATTTGGACAGTAGCTTACAATATTTTTAAAAAAGAAAAAAGAGAAGGAAATAGTAAAGGAAATAATGCAAGAATAGCCAGTACTTTAGCCAGTCCTTACTGCAATAATCCCTGCAGATTATGAAGTTGTTGCTTTTTTGTTGTTTAATGGATGAACTCAAGCCTATGATCTACATAAAACCCTACCTGTGTAAACAAATAAGGTAAGTGATAATATAATAATAACCCAGCAATGCATGGATTATTTTTTCACTGGGTTAAATTGATGAATAGTCTAGTTATGTGTGCTGCACAAAAATGTTTTCTTTTATGTTCATATTCTTCACGATAGCACTTTAAATCTCGTTTGCAGTGAATGTAGATCCTTTATCTTTGTAGTAGTAGCCTTGTAGCTCTGTAATCTATGTCACCGACACCCTGTGACTCAAAACACATGATTAAAAGCATTTCATAACAGCAAGCATAAATGAATATAAATGATAAAATATATAATTACTCTAACATATGTTCATATTCTTCACGATAGCACTTTAAATCTCGTTTGCAGTGAATGTAGATATGAGTCTTAGGCCTCATTGCCACATTGTAAAACCTTTCTATGGACTGGGCCTAGACAGATTACATTTTTTGTGTTTTTTGTATTCATTCAATCAGAAAGCAAAATGAGCCTCACATGAATCTCCCATTTGGGTTGCCAGTTTCAATGCTGCAAATCAATTAGTTAAAACCTAAAACGACTCTCTCTGATCTGAATCCTGAAGCTAAAACTACCTAAACCTGCAACCAATCATTAAGCAGTGTCTCTGATGAAAACTTGTATGTGTCCTCAATGTTCAACTTAAGGCACTGGCAACCCAGGTTCAGATATCATTGTTATCGGCTACCTCTTAAAACTGCAAGAACACAGGCTACATATACAGTTCTTTTAGCCCTATCCACCAGTCAGTGGGCATCCACTTTGTAAGCCTATATGTTTCATTATCCCCTTGGTGAAAAATGTTTGGACACCTCTGGCATAGGGGATATAATAACATCTAGACCAGGGGTTTCGAACTCATTTTCACTGAGGGCCACATCAGCGGTTACCCTCAAAGGGCCAGATGTAAGTGTAAGACAGTATAAATGTAAAATAAATGTAACTACTTTTTAACTTGTTAAATAACTGTTTCTGTATTTATTACTTATTCAAGTTACAAATGTGACACGTGCATTTACATAGATGTAAAAAAGAATGTCTGTGTAACTGTGTATCTCCTGATAAACTGATATTTTTAAAGTGTGTATCTGGTCAAGGCACAGACCTTCAGAACTGCTTCAAAAACACATCCTCTGAAAAAGACTCAGTAAAGCAAGTTTCACTGCCACATGGTTTTTGGTTGTGGCTTTTGGGAACATATTCTGCTGTGATTGCAGTTTTCCTTTTAATTCTTTGACAATTTGTTGTTTTTCTTGAAGGCTAACTTTTGCATCCTTAACTCCATGTTTGGTGTCAAAATGCCGACATAGATTGTCCTCTTTGACAACCAACACCACCCCATATCACAAAAAACATACAGGTTTTTCTCCTTGAGAAATGTATGTATTCACCTTCCCACCTTTCTTGAAACTGCCTCCCATCTGCATCAATTTTCCTCTTCCTGGATATTTTGGAATCATTATTTGTAAATATTTTCTGAAGGTATAGGTATAAGTCTATGCTGCTTTAATGCGTAGAGCAGCATAAACTTATACCTTTTAATTTACCTTCTTGAGGACCACATAAAATGGCATGGTGGGCCATATTTGGCCCGCGGGCCTTGAGTTTGGCACATGTGAATCTAGACGAATGGTCCAGAGTCCAGCCGTCTGCTGAAGATGCACAAGCATTTGCAATGCAAAGCATGTTGGGAAATGTATTCCTGGGTGAGCCTCGATAATCCATCTATACGGAAGGAAGGCGCTTGAGTTTGCGAAGTTAGCCTACTGTGTACACTGCAATACCGGAAAGAGACTTTCACAATAAAAGAACCATGTAGCCCAATAGGTTATAGGCCTATTTCCAGTAGACTGCAGTAAAGCTTGGCTATGTAGCCTTTTGGGACCAAAAATGTTGTTGTAGTTGTTGTTTTGCAATATCATCATATATGTATAAAGCTATACAATGTGGCACTGTCTAACCTCAGGGCAGATCTGTGGGATGTAGTTTAACTTGTGTGAGGACTGGATGAAGGTCTATTGTTTACAACATTCTACAATATAGTTTAAAACGGTGATTGCATGGTGGAATTTGTTGTTTTAATGTGTGGTTGCAGATGTACTGCACACTTAGCTTAGCCACATGAAATACAAACTTCCCCAAAGTTCAATGTCTTAGCCTATCTGTCAGCATAAATTGCCAATTACACATTTTACAAAATGTACGTATGTGTTCACAATAGCCACAAAATGTGCTGCTGATTCTCAGAGATGTCATTGTTGTCAGTTGGAGGTTACCTGGTCAGCCAAAACCAGACAGTTTAACAAAACTATGTGTGCAATGTGAAATTTTTATCTTGACCCTTTTGTGACCCCAGCCCTTGGGACAACGGATGGAAATTAGCCTTCGGCTATAATCCGGTGTTTACATTCATGTATGTTTATTAACATGCATTGTCTCAACCAAATAAATAAATAAATAAATAAATAAAATCAATACAGCATGTGGCTATAGCCTAGTTATCCTCAAGGATGTCATTGTTTTCAGTTGGAAGGAGCCATAAAAGGCCATAAAAGGCCTTTAAGCCAAAAAATCAATAGCCTACAGCAAGTGAGTTTGGTTATTTCTTCAAAAAACAGTCAATCTACTATAGAGTTAGGCCTAAATCAGCCGCTGCCCTTTTAGGTCGGCCTACCTGAAATACAAACCTTTATTTTGAAATGTATGTAGATGGCCTGTTGTGCTGTTGTTCATTAACTTGACGCGGGGTTTCCTCTCTGGTGAAGCTTCAGTAGGCTATTTACAACTATATTTTTGGGAGCCTTTCTGCCGCTACTGTCGGCCGCACAAAGGCACGGAGAGAAACGCTCGGCATATCGACGTCCCAGCACAAATATACGATGGCTGTCTAAACCGGCTGAACTTCTTTTAATTATGGAAACGCCATATAATATTGCGGGGTGATATCCGCCTGCTGCCGTGTGCACTGCAGTGGTGCGCAGCTTCGTCTGGAGGAACACCTGTGAGCCTCTCTCCTGGCCACAGCCATGAATGTTGAGTAGGTATGGACACAAAAAGCCACTAACTAATGCATCGCACACACACTGGCGATTTAACACAATGCCTTTAAATTAACGGGATTCGGGATCACTGCTGTAGAGGCAGCTTATGAGACGGCTAGTTCTCTGAGTTGCTACATCTGTGGCTCTTCTGAGAAGCTCTAATCACGGTTAAGATCCAGATGGATAGTGTTGTGAATAAATTGCGCACTGTTTTAAATGGCTGTGATATTGTAATATTTGGGTCTGATAGTCTCAGTCAGTTGGTCCTAAAAGCAGCGATGGAGTGAGGGTGTGGGGGCGTCTTGACGCTGTCAGACAGGATGTAGGGGAGGATCTCTTGGAGCAGGATTACCCGACCATTTTTGGAGAGAGAGAACCATGGAGTTCTCATCACATTGACGCATTGCACTCCCTGCGCCCCAAATCCATTAGTATTATATAATCATTCTCATATAATGTCTGTTTTTCTTGGGCAGCATATGATCACTGAATAGCTACATCCCACCCCCTCCCACCCTTTTACCATCCCCTGAGGATCCGTATGCAGCTCTGCTGAGCAACCTATGAATGCCAATTATTATTGTGGGAGGTATCACTGTTTACATAATTCAGCCAAAGCTGTGTGTGCAACAATAAGGAGAGGGAACAGATGTGTAAAATGCAGTTATGTCTCATGACTCATGATTTGAGTAGTGCAAGGAGGGGGTGTGTGTATAAGAATCTGAACAAGCTTGTTTAAGTGCACGCTAAACACATGATGGGTATCAAATATGAAATTCATGTGTCCATATCATCTTCAGTAAAGACTGAGTTGAGACAGTGTGAAAGCGCTGTCAGTGACAACAGCATCTTTCTGTCTGTTTCAGATAACCCTGAGGTGCAGTGTCTGTCTGCATTTATCTGAAGGCACAACAGCACAAATGTCGCACAGCCAGAAATCGGGCAAGAAGCCTTCCCTGGTCGCAGAGTGCTGAAATGTTTGCAGTGAAGACACCAAGTGTCAGATCAAATCAGCTGACTGTTTACTGGAGGTGGGGAAAGAGGAGCTCTCTAATACCCTGCACGTGGTTCAAAGCCTGGCTCCTTTACAACCAAGAAAAGACGTGTTAACTGATCCCTCATCAGCACTTTGTGTTTCTGTCACGTTCAGCACTTCCACAAAGCAGAGAGATGGAGTGGTCACTGGAGAATGTGAGGGAGATGGTGGCTGGAGGGATGCAGTCTATAAGGGAGTGTGAGATTTGTGCTTTTGCCATAGGCATCTGTGTGCTGCTGCTCTTTATGTGGTACTGTTACAGAGTGGGCCGAGAGCACAGCTCCAGTCCTCTGCGAGGCCGCTATCTTAGTGGGTCCAGCCGCATCGGGGGAGTGGTGGGGGGCTTCAGGAGTAAAGGGAAGCACTCCCTGCTGGAGGAGCAGAATGGCTTTGCCTTCTGTCAGTCGTCCGAGTGTTTCCGCTGCACCAGCGCAGGGGAGAGCCTGAACCAGAGGCTGTACCACAGTCTGCAGGAATACGCCAAACGCTACACCTGGTCTGGTATGGGTCGAGTGCACAAAGGGGTACGGGACCAGGGCAGGTATCTCAATAGCAGACCAACCATCCAGAGACCGGAGGTGTTCTTCCTCCCTGATCTGCCCTCGGCTCCTTTCTTCTCTAGAGAAGTGCAGAGACATGATGTGGAGCTGCTGGAGCAGAGCTTCCCCGCCCTCTTGGCTGAGTTTGAGAGCATCTATCACCAGCCGCCAGCTCGCAGCGGCTCCTCACTCCCTCCAGGATGGAAAGCAAACAACACTCCACGAGGTCAATGGTGGACCTACTATCTGGTGAACCAAGGCACGCCTCTGGTACTCAACGTTAGAAGGTGCCCTAAGGCATGGAGAGTCCTGGGCCAGCTGCGCACCTTTATTGCTAACAATGTGTTTGGAAACGCCTGTTTTTCTGTACTCACGCCTGGGGCTCTCATCACTGAGCATTACGGTCCAACGAATGTCCGACTGCGCTGCCACCTGGGTAAGACCCACCGCTTTGTAGTTAACTGCAGTTTATGCAGTCACATCATCTTTGTAGCATTTGTGTATGTCCAAGTGGTAGTAAGCAAAACGTCATGGTGCACCAAAAGAACAGTTGTAGCGGTTTAAATACTCCAATCATGCATAACAGTATTATCACAGAAAGTCTGAGTAAGGGGAGTAGACAAGTTGTCTTTTGGTAGGTTGTAATTGGCAGAACAGTTTGTGTTAGACCCAGTTGCACATTCTCCCTGCTACTGAGCAGCTTCAAAACTGCAACTCTTGGGCCCCCTCCAAGAGTCTGCTGTGGTCCAACGAAGGCACAATGGTGAACAGGTAACAGAAAAATATACATAGGCAGGCATGTTACTGTTGCATTATTCAACAAACTGGTGCTGTTTCTAACTAATGTAAGCCTTTGAAATTCTGGCTTATGAGATTGCTCAAGATTGATGGTCATAATGATATGCTGATTGGTTTATTCATGGTTCCTAATTAAAGGGCTACTGGTACCAGAAGTTCAGAAATGAAGGGCAATAATCTTCATAATGTGCATTTCGCATTTAGGTTTTTGATCTACTTTCAGGCCTGAAAGTTCCCCCATCGTGTGAGCTTGTTGTTGGTGGAGAACCTCAGTGCTGGTCCGAGGGTAGCTGTCTCCTGTTTGACGACTCCTTCCTCCACAGGGCTTTTCATGAGGGTGAGAAGAGAGCACTTATGATGTGAAGAATTTATCTGAAAAAATTATTCCAATATGTATTGATACTTTCAAAACATAATTAAAACATTCTATTTATTTATGAAGGAAACCCAGAAGATGGCCCACGTGTGGTTTTTATGGTGGACCTCTGGCACCCGAATGTAGCTGCTGCAGAGAGACAAGCCCTGGACTACATTTTCACCCCGGGACGTTTGGAGGACAGAGAGGGGAAATGAGTGAACCATGTCCAGGCCAGACACAGGGCATTTGAGGAAGTGTTTGTATGATTAGGGAGCAATTCTTTTTGTGTCCAGACCAGCTCTTGCATTCACTGTGTACATATATTTTGGCCCATAATCAACATTACTTCCCATTACAGCTGACAAAACATTGGGCCTTGTTTATCTTCATCCTGAGCACTAAAAAGCCAATATCATACACGTTTTATATTGGACCAAGTACAATCACATTAGTAATGGCCATTACTCTATAATCCCCTTTCTATTATTCTGTGTTGAAAGAGTGCAGGGTACATTTCAAAGCATTGATTCTTACGTTTTTGACAGTATTGGAGTATTGTATTGGATGTTGCCACCAATAACCAAGTCAGTTTACCAACAGAATTAAGAACTGCTGCTGTTGACCAAATAGTAGCCTTACTTGGTCAAAATATGTTGAGACGCAGGTAGAAAATAATGATACTAACAATTAGTAAAAGCTTTACGGCTTTAAGATTTATGTTGGTATAGTATGTTAATATTCTGTAACAATGATGATGAAGCTAAGGGCGGGAAAACATTTTCAGTGGCCTGTTATAGCACTTTGTACAAAGAGGGTGGTACAGTAACGCTTTTGGAATAAATTATTTTGTTTGTTTTTTGAGTAGACAGCTGTGCTGTGAATGTGGATTAGCTCATATACCGGTACATTATACTGTACATTTAATATCACACTGTGTTTTGCACTTATTCTTTTAAAACTACATTTTAAGGGCTAAAATCCAGCTATTTGTTTTTAGTCTAATTTGCAGTGGTGGTGTGTCTAAGGACAAGCCCATATTGAACATAATCATCTGCATGTTTTTGATAAACTAGGTCCAATGTCCACTTTGAATCCATGAATGTTTACAGACACTGCTAATGTCGCTAACTCCTGCTAGTGTGGTAGACAGTCGTAGTTGAATGGTTAGAAAAGCACATATCAAGGTCACACTGTGTAAGTAAGTCGACCTGTGCTGTAACGTCAGAAAGCCTTTACCAGGTTACTCATGTGATTCGAGTGCGTTCGATATCTGGTTTGTTTTTCTGTACATATGGTGGAGGTCTTATGTGAATGGTACATTTGGAGATGATTGTCCCGTTGCTGTAACTATTGTGTTGTCTTGATTTTTCAGGTGAAGTGAATGCTTTTCATTATCCATTGCTACAGAGCCATCTTTGAAAATCATTTTGATATAAGACTTTGTAGATTCTGTAAAATGTTTATGAAGTACTATCCCTGTTGTTCTGTGAAGTTTTCTGTTTAAACATTGTATTTCCGCATAGCTATATTTATTACACAGCCACAATACTTAAATCAGCAGCACCTTATGAATATCTGTGCACAAAGGATCAAATTGTTGCAAGTGGATAGTCATTATAGCTTTACTGGTCCATTGCAATTCAACTAATGATCACTTTACTTACTAATGTTTACAAAAGTATTATAATCACAAGCTGTTTACATCATTGGGCGACAAAGGCACTCACATTGAGCTGTCCATAATTGGGTTGGAAATCTTGAATGCTGTTTTAAAGGGTCATTCCCGAAGCACTCGCTTTGCATACACATGGTGGGCAACCATTCGGTTTACATTGAAAGCAAGTTGTTAACATATTCTTGTGCAAATTTTGAACAGCATTTCTGTACATTTAATAAATGGTCGACTTATTTAATCAGAGTGAGTCCTTTTACTCTTATGACAGTATTTTATTTTATTTTTTTTAAATTTATCTTTTATACAGGGAGCCCAATGAGAGTACCTCTTTATCTCTTTTCCATGAGCGTCCTGTTGAAATACAGAAGCATTCAAACAAAACAAATAACTACATAGGTCCATTTAAAACATTAAAACAGGTGAAGATGTGATGATAAATGTTTATCACCAGATTATTAAAGTGGATTAGTGACACCAATGTATCCAGTTTTGCTAACCCATTTCACTTCTAGTGTGGACAGTTTTAAGATGCAGACAATCATGAGATCTTGTATTAAAAGTCCCCCTATTGAATTTCAACAAGTAAATGAGATATTCAGGCAGTCTATCAACTAGTCCCTTAAAAATAAGTTTTATACAGTGTTGTTCACTTCCGACAGATAGCAATGGCCATCCTACTTTTTCATAGAGTGAACAGTGATGGGTTTTAAATTCATCACCTGTTATGAGAGGGAATTTACTGTCCTCCAAATCTTTGCCAGGTTTCCGCAACTCTCTCACAGACATGAAGTAAGATGTTTTTGCCTTTCTAACTGTTGATAAAGATCTTTTTTTTGTTTTTGTTTTTTTTTACATAAAAATGCCCAATTCAAATCTGATCTGGTTGTGTGTGCAGTTTTCCAGGCAGCATTTATTTCTATAGTTAAACATTCTGTGTTGAACAAAGGATTGTTACAGTTTTTCATTCATTTTCTTTCTCATTCTTTTAGGTACATGTCAGTCTGCAATTTGGTTAAATGTATTAATAAAAAAACAAATAAATAAGGCCATATCAGGGTCAGGGAATGTTGATGTTAGCCTGATATAAGTGTAATACAGGTCAGAGATGAAGGCTTGCTCATTCAAATGTTTATATGATCACCTTTACACACAGATCTGTCTTCTTAACTTTTGTATTTCCATTACACCCAATTGGACGGTGGTTGCTAAAATCCAGTGGGAAAACACCATTTGTCTTATAATTATGGGTATGTTTGTTTGTTTGTTTGTTTGTTTGTTTGTTTGTTTGTTTGTTTGTTTGTTTGTTTGTTTGTTTGTTTGTTTGTTTGTTTGTTTGTTTGTTTGTTTGTTTGTTTGTTTGTTTGTGCCTCTTTCTCCAGCCAGTTCATATTTTTCGTGCAGGGGAGTCAACAGGAACAGAATACATCATTAAGAGCATGTTTGGGTGCTGAAGGTGCACGATAAATACCAGCAATAGCCACGATTTATCACGATAACTCACAGACAGAGACAGATATTGAAAACATTTGAGCAGGAGAATAGAAGATCAGGTGATCTTTAACATAAATGGGAACACCACCTTTAGACTGCCCGTCACAATGAAAAACTATAATTTTTAATATTGATTTCCTTATCAATGATTTTATTTGATAGCCAGGTTTCAAAAAAATATAAATATATCTGGGTCTGTTTGATTTGCCCAAACTTTAATGTAATCTCATTTAGATGTGATACTACGTACATTCATATGTATAATTCCCTGTCCCTTCCTTGTCTTGAAGTTTTGCGTATCATAGGCCAAACTCTGTAAGGATACTTGACCTATTTGAGATTGACTGGGAGCATGAAACTAATAGTGATTTGATACTTATTTATTTATGAATTATGCATTTCTTTTCCTCTTTCTTTCTTTCTTTTTTAATTTTACTCTACACTTTAATTTTACAAATTTTACTCTTGTATATGTTGAGTTAATGCAATTAAACCAGAATCATCCATGCCAAGAGATAAGCAACAAATGATGACCTGTTAGTGTCAGTTTCATAAATAAAAGTAACTAAAGGTCATGTTAATGGTAGAGGTCTGTCCTCACATAACTTGGTGTGTAAGTTCCACGCCAAATGCTCTTTCACACTTGACCCAGTTCTAGAAAAAGCAGGAACATTGCTTGGTCAGGCTCCATGTGTGAAAAGGTTCGAGAGACACACTGCGAGTTCTTATTATCACTCATTATTCATATTCACCAATTCTGCAATAAAATCGAATTATAACTTACCGCAAATGACTTAGATACAGAAAACAAAGGACAAGAAAGCAAAGTCTACCGCGGTGTAAGGGATAAAATAAGTTATGAAAGGAAACGGCCCACTGTGGTATTGATCATTTCTGGGAGCCTCACTGAAAAATTGATCTACTGAGTTTTCTTTTTTAAGATGCAGTTATCTAGGTCTGTCACTTGGAGGCGTAGGTACACAGAAATATTGTCACACTGTCTATTCAATTTCTTGCCTACACGCCAGGGCTTTATAGCATCACCATTTAGGTCCAAACCTGTAGCACAATTATAAAGCTTTGGCCAGACGGATAAATAAGACACCATAATTTACTTATCCTACACGTGCACGGCAAATATCAGATTATTGACATACAGGGCTTAATCCCTGTCTGGTCAGATTGTCTGTGGTCTGCTCTTTTGCATGATCTCCATCAATAAATCACATGACCTTAACACAGAAATAACTAATCTTCATGGGTTTTTAACGTTAGTTTGTCAGTTATTCACGCAATGGTGGCAACTGTGGTTCCAAAAGTACATGTTTATGCTTATAAAACATTGATTTGTCATTGTGGAGTGAAAGAGAAAAACACAATGACTTAAAGGCTTTTCAGAACAAAACTCTAGGAAAAATTGTGTGGGGAAAAAACAACAAACAACAAACAAAAATACATTAGAGTTTGTTTTTGTTTGTTTTTTTGTTTTTTGTTTTTCTATTTTGAATATAGATTAGGCCTAACCAATGGAAGAAACACGTGCTCAACATATTTATAACACTGATGAAAAAAGAGTATCCTATAATTCCGCAAATAGAAGGTGTACCACATGATAAAAATATATAACATGTGCATAGCCTACTTGCAATTGAAATTCTTTGGGGAAGATGATAAATATTAATTTAAACAGTTTATTCAAAAAATGTAATGGGATATAGGCTACATGTTTTGTCAGGCCTAGCCTGGCCGACCTGTTACCAAATAGTCTAGGCAAAAGCATTAAATTGCAAGTCTAAAAATAGCTAAAGCTTTCTGAAGGGATATTTTTGGTCGCAGTTGTTTCTGGAGCGAAGTTGGACGGGGCTAGATCTTACTATGGCTCACACCCACGTCACTGCCTTGCTGCCAGGATTCTCATCAATGAAAAAAGGTGACGTGCACTCCGCGGCGACGTGTGAGGAGCCCCCTGTGCTCCTTGTGCGCGAGCTCCGGAGATCAGGTGGTGAGATGTAGCCCGAACTTAACGCAGGGAGGACAGGGGACGGCGATGGGAAAGGAAGCGCGAGTGATGTCGACGATCGCGCCATAGAGGTAGAGAAAACCGCAGCAATGAGCTCATCTTTCACTAAATCTGATTCCACCACATCACTGCTCAAAACATCCACAACGAAGAGACCGACACACATCCCGGCGGAGAACCGAAGAAGTCTGCCTCAGCATCCGCGCCACCATAGACACTGTCCCGCCGCGCTCCACAGCAGCAATCCAACCGAGCAGGAGTCCCACTGGCCCGCAGAAGGGGACATCACTGCCCGGAGACCCCTTTGTCACCCCTCGCTTACTGAGAGTCGGGACAACCACGTTCAAAACAAGTCCCGCCACAACCACGCTCCGGACATGCAGGAGCCCATGGGTGGCGAGTCTGACGTAAAGGAGCGCTCCAGGTCTCACCGTCACCATCACCACCATCATCATCACCATCATCACCGGAGGAAGCACCACAGAGCCCCCCTGGATGACCCACCTCATCCCGCATCACCTGAACAACAACAGCCCGAACCATCGCGCCGCTGTCACACGCACGCCCCACGCCATGTGGCCCGAGAGCTATCACTGTCCGACTGCCACGACGACAGGGCTCCCCTTTTTGAGCCCGCAGACCGTAAAAGAAACACTGTGATGATGAATGGGTCCCGGGGAGGAGGGCACGGGGTCAGCAGTTCCTCCCCATCCTCGTGTTCCCCAGTGCCACTGTCCAGCAGGTCATCCCGTCGCTCCCGGAGATCCAGCGGTGCCTCGTTAGTGTCCGATTGCCAATTACGCACCATCCTAAGCTCACTTTTTGGACAGGTAAATATTGGTTTAAGCATAATATAGGCCTATATTCACATAGTCATAAGGGTGCAATTTTCAAGGCTAGGTATGTGACATTTGGGACAAGCCTGTATAAATCATAACAAAATTACTTCTTCTGTGTTTGGCATCGCCAGAAACTCATCTATAGACATCCTTCCTGTGGGCACTTTATCTAAAAATGTTCCACTTTATGTAAAACTGTTCCAGTCATAGCCCCTTTGGAGTATGATGAAAATGCATTTACAGAAAAAGAGTGGTTCTCATTTAATTGGGAACAGAACAGAAAGTAGTATTTGTTTAGAATCAATAAGATCATTTTTTGCTAATGTGGTCTATAATGCAGTCTGCTACATTGTCATTACCCATTGAGGATTAATCTTTTTCTTGTGTAATTTGAATAGACTAGGCTATGTAGTGATGTCTCAGATCTATTGGAGTGGACAGGTGTGGTAGATGAAACAGTTTTAGTACAAAGAGGTGGGAATCATTGATGTTGTTTAGTGCAAGGCAGGTCATTTTATGCATCTTCCAGTAATGTCTGAAAATGATCATTTTGATAGAAATAAATGAACAGTCTATTTTGAACCACAAATGTATTTAGTCATTTCCTGGTTGGCAATCGGTGCTGTTAATTTGTATAATTTGGACAAATATTAGCTGGTTTTGTTGTGTAACATCGTAGCGCTTCATTGTTTTTAAGGTTGGTGTGTGGAGAAGCTATATAGTGCTATTTTACACAGGGAGACAGGAAAAGTAAATATTGTCCTTGACCAAAGACAGGCTTCTACAGAGACAAAGCGGTCATCCAGGGACTTATATAATGAAACCTGTTGTAGTATGTTAGACTGGAAATACAGTGTAGCTCTGCACTTGGCTGAAAGAAAACATGGAGGTGGAGTAAGATGAATGACAAAAGCTCTATCACTGGACCCAGTTTGAGTGAAAAAAGAAATATAAAGAAAAGAGGTTTACGATGTCGCAGGTTGTGCTTTGATAGAAATGTTATGAGTTTGTGTACCAAAACAATCAAATTAAGGCCATCAAATTAATTGTGTTCTTTGCTTCTAAGGCTGAAAAATGTGATGGAAAATCAATAGTAAAATCAATTTGCATTTTGCATTGATTTACCGTTTGTCAATTCAAAAATGCCCAAAGCATGACAACATCTGGAACTCAGCCAAAATAATACAAGAATGGAGTGAGCAGAATTATTTTTGTTGAAGGCAATTTGCATGGATAAATAATGAGTGCTAAGACGTTTAGTTTAATGAAGTTTTTATTGCTATGTCAGTACTTTCAAAACATTGTTAAATTGATTAGGTTTTTTACACAGAATAGTTGTGTTTGCTTGCTAAACAGTGGAAAATACAGAATGTTTGTTTTTTTTTTTTAAAATAAGGAAATGTTTGCAATTAGAGTGACTGAGGATTTCTATTCTCCTTTTTCAATGACAGTGTCTTTCTGTATCCAAACACAGCAATGGTTGATTGGAGCAGTGATTTCTTCCCTGTTGTTCTTGTGTGCTGCTGTGATGCTGCTGGAGGTCAGACTGACCTTGTGCGTGCCTCAGAGGGCAGAGACGAGCGGAAGAAACCAGCACATTAGTCACACGTACAAGGGGAATATGAATGGCCTGTCGATTCAAATAAATTACATTAGAGAGTCCTCTCTCTCCAAATTAACAAACGTCACACATTATGTGTTTGGCCCTGAACCATAATTCACAGGTGCAGTGCTGGAGGTACATGAAGCTGTTTGTGTACATTTGTGTTGGAGGGCTATGGTAATGTATTTACTGTTGCTAACAACTTACTGGGCCTAATAAAAAAGGCATCTAGAGCCAAGTTGAAATCAAAGATAACCATTTTCTTCAATAGTCATATTCATTTAGGCTTTTATTGTTCAGTTATTGTGGGAATAGTTTGGCCACAACAGATTATCTTCCCCCCAACACCATTTAGACTTGGGGCTAGCACAAAGTGTACTATCTTGTAACCACTGGAGCTGATATGACTTGGCCAGCAATTCTGATTCTTGTGAGATTACAAACACCATTTGTTCAGGCTCACATTGATTTGTTTGGGTCACCAGTGACAGCCTATGTCAGAAGTGTCTATTGTGGGCAGGTTTCAAGTCAAGACAATTCCAATTGAAAATCTGCATTGCATTGTCTAACTGAATTGTAAACAAGCCAAGAACAATTAAGATCCTAAACATGACAGTAAGTCTGTGTTGTTCAGATAATAGCAGTTGGGTCCATATGACTGACAGTGAATTATATCGAAGCCTGGGGATCATCTTCTTTCCCTTTAATAGGCATACATCTCTTTCTGCTGTCCATGTCTAGTCTCTCTCTCACTTGTAAATCCTCTCTCACTCATTCTCTCTCTCTTTCCTGATCATTTGTACTACGACATTCTCTCCATTCAGGTCAGCCTCTCCAGAGCAAACTTTGAGTGTGGTTGAAATCTAGGTTATCCGCTGTTCTACATGGGTCTCGCTGTCACCAGAGTCCAGTCTCCTTTCAAAATGCAGGCTACGGTTTTGACAGAAAGAAGGTCGTCATGGTCCATTTTAGTACCTCTTTTTTCTATTGGTATGGGAAACTGTTTACATTCATCTCTTCAGCCGGTAAGACATGAGTGCACTTAGCATATAGCTAACACTTGTCGCATAAAAGTATTAAAAAGTAGTGCTCAAGAAAAAAAATGCAGAAAGAACTTAAAAACTATTTCCTTGTATATATATATATATATATATATATAATGCTAGTGTATATATGTTTTACTTATTGTTGAATATTAAACAACTAAATTCAAAATAGTATATCTTATTTTAAAATAAAATAAGCTTAATTGAAAGACATTTTATGAAAACAAAAATTTGCATGTGCATCAGCAATATGCTTTTGTTGAAGATATGCACTACATTTGATTGCAACAGTTTAATTAGATTATATAGTTTTTTGGGTTTTTTGGTTTTTTTTGGTTTTTTGGTTTTTTTTTTACAAATTAAACCGTTGCAATCTTTTGGAACTGTTGTCATTTGCTGCCTGTGTCTTTGTCTGCCTGTGTGTTTACAGTTCTGGTGACAGTGTATAGGTGTGAGATGCCAGTCTTTGCAATGTGCCGAGTAAACTGTTATGAGCGATGAGTGGAAAGTTGGCAACCTCCTGTTTTATTTGATGCCTTTGCTGTTTCTGCAGCGTTTTCATGTTTCAAATACTCAACACAACCACCAGAATCACTTGCATAATAGTTTCACTGAAAAGCATTGGCTTTTTGAGTTTATGTAACAAAAGCTCTTGAAAAAGTGTAGCTTCTTTGTAGTTAACCTCAGAATAGATTGCCAAGGCCTTGTTTAAGTCTTTATGCTTAGGGCATAAATTGTTATTTCAATATAACCAAAAGCATTATTTATATTGTAAGAGGCCTTTCCTGTTTCAGAAGTAGTTTGTTACTTGGTTTATCTTAGCAATGTTTAGTGTTTTTGAATGAGTAAATTGTATGAATCAGTTCGATTTTAATTAATTTCCACAATATAGGCCCTTAAATCTATTTGCAGATAAGACAAACCACTTTCAGAATAGGGTATATATGTGAATGTTGACAGTAAGTAACACCTACAATTGTGTATTTTTGTATTAGGTGAAAAGGTCATGTATGCAGTTCTTGGACATAAAAGTCTCTCTTTATAGACTACCCACCACACTGAACAGAAGACATACATGTTATAGTAAAACATATCTTGGCAAATAAACATTCTTGAGAAATAACAGTCCCTGACATCATTCCAAAGAGTAACTATTATTGTATCTGACAAAGGCCATAAAATTGGCATATTTTGGTGTTTTTGTTAGCCTTTTTTGCTGAATTCATAAAATCCAACTGTCCAAAGCGGCTAATGGTTGCCACTCCACCGGGGCAGCTTGTCATGAGCAGTGGGCAGCTGCCATACTGCTTGGGGACCCATCTCCTAATCTTTAGCTAGGCTTAGTGAGCACTGTCTTAGTTGGAGGATTTTGCTGTGGATGTTTTAGGTTGATGGGTGGAAGCAGGGGTCCAGGAGGACATGCAAACTCCACACACAGATGCCTCACCCAGCTGCGAAGACAAACCCAGGACATTACTGCTGTGTGACGAGGGTGCTACTCAGTCATCATGACACTTTACTTGTCAAAATTAATACTATCAGCTGCAGTTGGCTATTTTTAATATGAAGACCTGCATGGATAGAGTGGAGCAGAGAAATAAAGATATGGGCAATTCTTGTTGACAATTCTTGACTGTTCTTGCCTCTTATGTTTTGCATGTCATGGGTTCCGGTCAGACAGTTATGGGTCCAACTTGACGTCACTACTCTTGTTGTGTTTAGACTTTCCTGTGCTCCTGCTGTTAACCCTTAAGGCTTCTGGGATGTGTTAGCCTCTTATCCTGTCCTTTAAAGGTTGTGTTCATCATAAGTAAGTGCCAGAAAAGAGACACAGACACATTCTTCTGTGAACTTCAAGGTTAAAATTTCCAGCAATCATTGATAGGGATCAGCCTATTTCCTCAAAGTGGTTTTGCCATCTTGATGTAAGCTACAGCGGCTATATCTTTTTATTCTGTTTTGACCACTGAGCTGCTGTGGGTTTGTTTTATAGGCCTACAGATCTGAATACTTTGCAGAGACACACAAAGTCATAAATATTGTAGTAACTTGTGCCTCAATGTTTACAGGACAGAGAGCTGAGGCCAGAAGAAGTAGAGGGTAAGTGTATCTGTATATCTTTTTATATTGTGATATCAAATAATAATAAGATACTATGCATATCTGATATTTGTGTTTGGTCATTACAGAGCTGAGAGATGCTTTTAAAGAGTTTGACAAAGATAAGGATGGATTTATCAGCTGTAAAGACTTGGGCAACTGCATGAGGACGATGGGATACATGCCCACAGAAATGGAGCTCATCGAACTGAGTCAACAGATAAACATGAACTGTATGTATTTTTTTCCCTATTGATTTTTCTTTTTCTTCTAGTATTGCTTGTTTATATGTTATCAGACAATACGTTATCAATATCACAGTCTTACTACAAATGAAATCAATTGCGTTATAATACCCTCAATACAGTTTTAGATGATCTGTTGTTAGTTTGGTGTGACACATATGGATATAGTAAACTGTATATCAGACTGGATATAGGATATATGGATACACATTGTTAGGTCGATAGGTGTTGTATCCAAGGAATGTATTTAACCATTCCTGTTCTTTTCAAGTTAGTTTCAAGCTTTCAAGTTTTGTTGGCAAAAGGAAAAAGAAAAGAAAGAAGAAATCTGATTATAATCAGATTTTAGTGTGTATGTAAACATAGTCAGTCTCTTAGAAACATGAATTAGACATGTCCAACAAAAAATATGCAGGCAAAGGTTTTGTGAAAAAAGTCTGCAAAACTATTTCACTCCCCCACTTTTAAATTATTAGCAAACACACACACACAGCCTCACAAAATATTAATAAAAAATGGTTAACTCATTAGTTGGTTAGATTCAGACAACTTTAACATCTATAATGCATCTACTTTTGTGTTTATCATACAGTCTGGGATTAAAGAACTATACTACTTACTTATTATACTTATACTACTTATTTACTATAATGATTAACTATTTTTTCCAACCATAAGTTAATCATCCAGAATATTTCATTGTTTTGTCTTCAGTGGGAGGTCATGTTGATTTTGAAGATTTTGTTGAGCTGATGGGTCCTAAACTCCTCGCCGAAACAGCAGATATGATTGGAATAAAAGAATTAAAAGATGCCTTCAGAGAGGTAAGAATTGTGACAAAGGTTTTGATTGGGCATATCTTTCCCAAAGTTAACAGTTTGTTTGTTTTTTCACACAAGTTTGACACAAATGGAGACGGTGCAATAAGCCCTGCTGAGCTAAGGGACGCAATGAGAAAACTTTTAGGGCAGCAGGTGGAACATAGATCGGACATTTAAAAATACTGCCTGAAGTTAGAGGTGCCCCAATAACCTGTATATATCTTTCTAGGTCGGCCTAAAAGAGGCTGAAGATATTCTAAGAGACGTGGATTTAAATGGTGATGGGCTTGTGGATTTTGAAGGTAAAGTTTAGCTCCAAAACAGATTTGTTTAAGTATACAAAGGCCAGTTCATATTAATAATTATTTGAGTTAAAAGTATTTTTAAGACAATTATGAGCTATGATAATTTTAGATACATATAGAATAATTTGTAGCACTAACATTTATTTTGCAGAACACTGCTGACAACATATAGGCTATTATTGTGTATCTTCTAAAAATGCCCATGGACATTATAATATAACTTATAACATTTGGTCAAAGTAATTCAGTTGTATAATTAAAAAAAAGAAATAGGCCTATATTTTGAACTTTAACTAATTCATTCTTCTTTCCATTTACAGAGTTTGTCCGAATGATGTCGCGCTAGCATCACAAAGACACTAGGGGTTATGAATGTGAAGCTAACTATACTTGACAAGGACCAACAGAGAATGCAGTCAAGTCTCTGAGCCAATCAAGTAACACTGGAAATGAATTCTCACAGTTTTATAGAACAAGAGATCACCTCACCCAAAAAAGTGTTCTTCCTGAAACGATTTGAGTTCAGCCAAGGCCGAACTTCCTGTAGCCGATGATTGTCCATCTTATGTTTTTTGCACTTTATTCCCCACTTAATAACTTCCTGTTGGATAGGTTGTTGGTCGATGTCCTGTCACTCTAACACAAGTAGAATTGTCAGAAAGTGAATGTAGATTTGTGTAGATAAAAGAAGTGCACTGTCATACATTTGACCAAGGAGTCACACAGTAGTGCATTATCTGCATGTTTTTGTGTGCTGTATTGGTGCTCCACTGAGAACCATGAGGTAAATGTGTGTCCATTTGTAAGACTTCACTGTGCAGGTCTTGTCTATGATGTAGTCACTGTCTGATACATCTGTGGGGATTCCCAGTCATCCAGGTCACAAGGCTGTCTCTAATTAATGAGCCAAGCTAATGAAATCTTAATGAAAAAGTTACATTTAAATGAAGAACTATAAAGCTGTATTCCCCAGTGCACACATTTCTGAAAGATGGCTATATGCGCATAGTGGTTTTCAAACTTTTCCCATTACCAATTGTGGATAACTGGCTTTCCAGGTGAGTGAAACCAAAATTTGAAGTGAAGTTAAAAAGAGCAAAAAGAAAATACTCAATGGATGACACTAAGCAGGGCCGTCAACAGAATTATGGGGGCTCGGGGCAAGAAGGCTTAGATGGGGCCCTGCTTGTCAGCTGCACTCTAAGTGAACTCCAGATTTGTTATGACACAGGCCTACTCCCAGCACTGTACAGCTAAGGAGTTTGAGAAACACTATCATAGACAATTGCCCAATAGCCTGAAGCCATTAGGGTTAATTAGTTTGATTTGATCTGGTGTTTGCTTTTGAAAATATATGGCACAAAGTGAATGTAAAGTCTATGTTGTCCATGTGAAACAGCAGGAACAATGTACATTTCTTACAACACTTAATGTTTTATGGTATATGTAGGCCTATGTTTGTTATTGTCAGTGGGTGTAGTGGCTATATGCCACTCTTGTCTTGTCAAAGAATTATTATGCATGCCAAAGAGATACTTTTACCAACTTGTATGCACATTTTCTTTTCATAAATATTTGCCAAGATGACTGTAGAAGATTAAAAGATGTTTACATGGCACCACTTTCTATAGTGGTGAAAAATATAATAAATGGTATATAATGATGATGACAATGGTAAAAGCTGTTTCCATTATAGTCATTTCCATTATAGTCAATACCATGATGTAAAACTGAAGAAGGAAAAAACTACTCACTGTGAATTTCTCATAATATATTTATACAAAACTACATTTCTACTTGAGAATAATCTTAAACTACTGGTTGGACGC
>KN486794.1:60918-74059 GCA_000787095.1 Periophthalmodon schlosseri | reverse complement strand
TAATAGTTGTAATATTTGTAATATATCAAAACATGTGCACCACTTTAAAAGCTCTTGCGCAGGCCTATAGGAGAAAAAAAACCCTAAAATCTTATCAAATTAAAACAAAAGGCCCAATCTTGCCAGTCTTAATGTGCAAAGCACACTTATTAGGCATAGACTTGACGCGTTAAGGGAGCACAGGTCATTAGGCGGTGTTTGCAAATATGGAGGTCTTGAAGACTGGTTCTACTCCCTGCTCTGCCAATCAGAGCTCCTTTGTCCCATTGCTCCATGAAGTTATTGCAATATAGGGTCATAATATTTCTTAACTAGATTAAATATAACATTATTATTATCTGAAAAAATAAACCATTACAAACATAGACTACATTTGTTACGCATTATACCCCACCACAGTGCATTTACAGTGCATTGTCTTATGTGACCAGAGCCCTTAAACACAAGAGCAAAGACTTTTGCGTTAAGTGTAAGCACTCATCAGGTAAAAACAAGTTTGTGCCTTTAACAGTCCACACGATCAAAGCCTGGTCTGGTGCACTTGGTTCTGTGATGCGCAAAGTGAGCTGAAGTCCGAGCACGGGTCGCGGCTTGAGAGACATGCTCCACATCGGAGCGGCAGTTTTTCTGCTCCAAGCTTGAGGTTTCACTAGCGTGCCCCTGCATTGGACCTCACCACACACCTGTCCGCCTCGCGCGCGCTGCCTCCTCGGCTATCTCCCCAGCACATATCTCCCCAGCATGGAGCGATCTGCCTGCTCGGCTTGAAGTGTATCTCCCCGGCTCGGTGCGCTCTGCCTCCCCTCCTCGGAGTGTATATCTCCAGAGGGAGAACACCGCATCTTCTGCATCCGGCGGCGTTTGTTGAGTTTACTGGACTATGCTTTATTTGTCAAAAATAAAACAGAACTATCTTCGCAGCTCTTCATGGAATGTTTCATGTTGGAAAATAGAACTCTGCATTTACGCACAAGCTCAAAGGAATGCAGAGATTCGGATGATGGATGCAAACTGCTAGGGAATATTTACAAGTTTTACATACAAGGAGGACTGTGCTCTGAGTGAGTTCTATTTGAACTTTTAATGCTCTCTTGCCCATCATGCCCACGATTTTTCTTTCTAATGCACGTTTTTTATTCATGCAATTTTATTTATTTTGTTATATTTGTTTAGGCAGCAGTTTGACATTTTTTCCTGCACATATTTTATAGTTAATAGCAGTGTTTTGAAGGGGATAAATGTGTGGAAATATTTGCTAGGAAATGTTATACGTGTAATATTAAATGTAATCAGTTTCATAGCGAGGCCTAGAGTCATGTGCACCTGCTCATGCTCAGGGCCTCATTTTCATACGGCTCACCTCTTGTTTATAACGTGACGCCCTGCGGTTATAACATGGGATATAGAGGAAAAAAATGTACAAATAATATTATACTTAAGTGCAGCCATAGAGCAGCATGGCCACCACCTGCTGTGCACCGCACGGAAGATCGGGCCCCACATGTTAATTTTATTTTTTTCAAAAATCTCCTCGCATACTCCCTACGACACACGTCACAGTTTGGGAACCACTGGACTAGATAGAGTAATATACTACAATAAAGAATGCCATCTAGAAATCTGTGTGCCTGACTGAAAGAAGACGTTTCGGAGTAGTCTTCATGTGTTTCAGAATGCTGAGAAATTGGGACAGTTTCTATAGTCCATAGTTATTACCAATTAATAACAAAATATTATTATATTATATGTTTTGAATGGGAAAAAGTCCTCAGAATGTTGCATATAACAGGAACCCATGGATAGTTTAATACAATAAGCTGGCATATCAGTATACTACATTTATGTAAAATGTGTCGGTTGGCTAGTACCATAGACGGAACATAACATTGACTTTTTCATTTGTGCAATTTGCTAATATTGCAATAAACTAATATTGTTAGTAAGGTTACTGTGACCTTGACAGAAGTCCTCCAGTAAAATTAACCACTGGCCAAAACATCTAAAGAAAGGCATAACTGATCAAGACAAAAGTGAGTAACAGTAACATTTTTAAGTTGCTATGCTATTCTTTGCATTTCATTAGTACATTTTTTCCTTGTTTCATCGCCATTTTTAAGTGGTAGTAAGATAGTAAGTTATTACATTTGTTAGATCATACTAATTCAAACACATAGTATGTTTTGTTCATGTTTTATAATGTCCAACTTTACTTGGACGATATAAAAGATCAGTTAAAAACACATTTAATGATGTGAAAGTCTCACCTGATGGATCTGTATCTCTACCTTCAGAGCCTCCTGTAGCGTCTGTAATTCCATCATGGATCTAGTCAGTCTGCCAGCCGATCGATCAGCCTGAACAACAAGGGGGAAATATGAAAAATATTGTCAAACTTTATTTCAACCACAAACTTTTTCAACTGGGCTGCAATACTGGTAGGTTGCCATGACAACTTAATTCTCATGGATATTTTTTTATTGGCTACTGTGTGCTTTGGTATTTAAATGTTCAGCTAAAACCTTTTATCAACAAATAAGATGTGTTTCAATGTTTATGTTTTTACGTTTTTGTTTGGCTTAGTTCAGTACTTATATTATCAACAATCTTGCTTCAAACCAATGGATCAGTAGTAAACATTGTAACTTAAAGTATATAGAACAGATTTTCATGTTTCTCTTAGTAATTATAGAATAGAATTAAATTCTTATTCTATCATGTCTGCTGCTGTGTAGCACACCTGAGTCAAAACCATCTCTAATTTAGTTTGACTGTCAAATGAACATGCTCCGTACAAGTTGCCATTTCTAATATGTTTAGGTTTGTCTTGCAGAAAGCTTTTGACACTTTGATATTACAGACTTGTATGACTTTATTTTAAAGTTATTATGACCTGCAGTGTTTCAAAGTCAGTACACTGTTACTGATCCTGGAGGATTGGGAGGGAGCGCCCTGTTTGACCTTATTTGACCTTGAGGCACAGAGACCGCCTCTGAAACAGGAAGTCCTCGCATTTCTTTTTTTCCTTTACCTGCGCGTTTCCATGACAACAGATGTGACCCACACAGATTCTATTGAAATTGTTATTAAAGGTTTTTTTTATGACTTCTTGTTCAGTCAGAAAAGTGGTAAATTTTCCAAGTGGTGGAAAATAGTCCTCAACTTTTACAGAACTAGTGAACAATATTATTACTTTTTTTTTTTTTCAATTATTTTGAAAAACTGACAATGCTACCACGATTCAACAATTTCTGGGTAAATAACAAAGGATTTTAATGTCTACCATTGTTTGGCGTTTTATGTTGATCCATATGGTGTACATTGAAATCGAACTGAAAAAATATTGGATTGTGATCTATGTTTTCACAGTAGGATTCTGTTCACAGTCCAAACTACAAACTAGGGCTGCACGATTTGGGAAAAATCTCAAATTGTGATTTTTGTCACAAGCATTCCAATTACAATTCGATATGCGATTTAGGTTTAGACAGCAGGTTTCTGTTCTAAGGTCACATTTTAAAGGCATCTGGGAGCATTTAACATTTGAGAGAAGACTGAAATCTGAACTGATAAACAAGTACAAGAATCATGTGCATTTCCAAACATGTTTGTAGAGGTCTGAACTACAGGGTTAGCAGCTTTTTACATAATAAAAAAAGTATATTTTTTTGTTTGAATTTGATTGCGACTTGATTGCCATTAATCTTGCAGCCCTATTTCAAACATATCCAGGAGAATTAACATTGGAAAGAAGACTGAGTTAATAAATGAATACAAGAATTCCATACATTTCAGATTTCTTTGTAGAGGCCTAAACAACAGGGTTAGCAGAGTTATACATGAGGCAATATCAATTTGCTTGCAGAGGAAATTATGTTACTTAAATAATTGCAGTGTTTGCAATTTTTGAGATTTGCTAATAACTGCATGTGTCACGTCCATACCTTAACAGCGTCTCCAGTAGGAAAACCATCCAACTGAAGCATTAAAGTGCCGCTGGAGAAACACACAAGGAACAGAGCACAAAAACTTTAAACAAAACAATATAGAAATGTATATAGTAATAAGTAGTAAGTAGTAATAACTGTATTTCTGAAACATGGATATTTACAGTATATGCAAAAACTCACCACCTGCTGTGGGACTGGGCTCCACCCCTCTGTGCTGCCCTGAAACACAAAACAACAATTCAATCTAGGGTTTTCAAAAGTATCGAAAATCAGATACTAATCGATACTAAAACTGGTATCAAAACTAGATGCTCAGTTGAGTAGGTATTGATATTAAAAAGTCACATTCACAGCACAGAAATGAACCTTTCCTGAATAGATTTAGAATGATCTTGAGCTGTATCAGTGTAAGACCACATAGACTAGTATACGCCCACGGACCACTATAGATTTTAGTATCGTGACAACACTAGAGAACAGTACAGTCAATACTATCACAACCAGGAACCCAACAGCGGTTTAAGATAAGAGTCTTATTTGTTGAAAAAAGGGTTGAGGAAGTTAATATTTTAAAAGTGCGATAATCAGCCAAGTAAAGATACTCTTGACAGTATGCACAACTGAATACAAAATTTTGAGTTTGTATCAATTACAATAGTGTCACATACTTGCACACTGAAGGAATTACAATTAGAAATCATTATAGAAGCCTTGTGAACCGTTATGTGTTTTGGATTAGCCAGTTAGCACTCTCGCACACACAAAAGACAGTGCTATTGTTTCTATTTGCTTCACAAAACTAGGAGGATGCTAAAAATACATATAAGTAGCCTATTTCTTGGTGTTTTGTGATTAAACTTAAATGTAGAGTATCAATACTACTAGATTTGAGTAGTATTTAGGAGTGGTAGTAAACAGGATTTGACTTTTTGCTGCTCCCTGTGGCTAGTCTTTCACAAAAGTTACAAGGAAATTAGCTTTTAATTATAGCCAAAATTGCGGTAATTGTATTGTTTTGGTGTATTTTTGGAATACACTTTAAGCTATAGAATGGTGTTAAAATGTTTGTATGTCAGAAATGGGAAAAGATAATAACAAAAAACTATGTCAAGGTAAGGAGAACTATGCATAAAATCCAACAGGCAAAAGTGGCTGTTGGGACTGAATCAAATATTTAGCAGAATTCTAGTAAGAGAGTATTGGAAAGATGACTTGTTCCAGCTTTTTTTATGTAGAGAAAGGAGCAGCCTTGTTCAAACTCATGAGATGTGTGGTTATACAGCCCTTTACAAACAAGCTCCATGTGTCTCTAATGAACAGTCGCTGTGGATCACTGGACTAAACAAGATTTTACCTTCATTTCTTTACAAAAAGGAGCAAATTTGTATTTTTGACAATTAAAATAATGAACACAAATCTTTGTCTAAAGGGGTAGTTCTACTGCGTCAATACAAAAGTTACCTACAAACATTGAAAGAGCAAAAGTAACAGCTTTACAAAGCAGCTTCCTTGTTTTTAGTTCATTTTGTTGAATTTGATTTTTTAAATGCTGATTACAAACACTGGCAAGGGTTTCTCTAAGTATTGCACTAAGCAGAGTATTGCAATATTCATCTCTAGAAAAAAAGTGAGTGTTTTTCAAGGTATGTTTTGCAATATAAACATTGATTATAGAATAGAAATATAGAAAATCTAAATGCCATAATGTGGTACATTTCAGAGGACATTCCAGACAAAGCAAAACATTTCCATTGCATTGGACAACCCCACCAAAAACATAACACTGGGCACCTTTAAATATTATTAAATCTAGTATGTGACATATTTAATAATGTATGAATATCCTGAACTACAGCACAGATCTTTCTAGCCGAAAAATAGCAATAGCATTGTGGTTAAAAATGAAAATGTTCTTTTTCCTAGAAATATAACCTCTTAAATGGGGAAATACAACAGGTGACATAAAAAGTAAGTCTAGTGAACTATATACATGTGTCAATATATGTGACGTCTTTTGCACAACAGCCCTGAAAAGCATCAACAATGAGGCACGTACAGCACTGCCCTTATTTATAGGCCTGTTGGTAGTAGCCAAGTTTCGAATCTTTGCTTCTGTCGACTTCTCAAATCTAGAAACATGCTGACATCTACTATGTATTTCCGACAATTAGACAGTGCAAAAGTATGTAAAAGGGCCACACTGACACATGCCATGCCTTTAATTGTAGTAATGGCTCCCTGGGTGGGACATGAAGTTGTCTCTGGGATAAACTTCATGAGCATCACATGCCGCTGGAGCACAAGGCCCGACCCGGGAAAATGGAGGGTTTCCAGATGAAAGGCGTTGCGAGAGTTGACGTACAAAAAGAACTGTTTTTGTTTCCCCGGTCAAATAAATGTTTTATAACCTCCTTATTACACTACTCCGGCCGTCTCAACGCTCCAAAAAATCTCTGTTTTTAAGAGCCCAGATTGATTCAAAGTGTCACATCCGCGTTTAAACTTTCATTAAAAGCCATTATTTAAGTGTTTTGGAGAGAGTGTTGGTGCTAAGAAAAAAACAAGTCAACGCGATTCTCACATAACCGACATTGCTCCGACTGAGAGAACAAGTGGATAACGTTAGAACGCCCAAGAGTGGATCGGCCGAAGGGACACAGAGCTGTGATTGGCTGTTTCGGACCCAAGAGGCGGGCCTAAGGTCTCCGCCGCTCTGAATGGAGGTTCTGCTGTCTGTCAACTTGTGACTGACGCTCAGGCTCCCGAAAGGAGCTCAGCGGGGCAGCTACAAGTTAAAAACACACCATCTGCAGAGACTGTGAGCTATATGGAGAAGTAGTTATAACTTAAACAACTCCCAATGAAGTTTACTAAACCTTGTTATAAGCTGGTTTCTATGATAAAGCGTCAGTAACTTAAACAATTCTGATTGATGTTTCCATTCCCATTCCTACACAGATCAGTAGGATGAGTGCCGTCTAGCAAATGGAAAATGATTCACAAACACGTTGTTGACCTGGAAACAAGTTGTCATACTCCATACAAACTCTAATAGTTGTAGCCAAGAACAAACTTGTAAACAACGTTGTAAATAGCATTAAGATGTTTATAAATAAATAACACTTTGTTGTAAAAGTGAGATTACAGATTTATAGCAATAATGAAGCATCCACGGTACAGTCAACTTTCTGTGGGCACCGGGCGGACACCGACTGCAGTCAGCAGTCCATTTTAACCAATGACAGCCCACGGTCCCTCCGGCCGATACATTCTACCGTCAACCATAACTAGCCGCTAACGCTAGCCGTCCTGTTAGCAGCGCTGGCTAACGCTATGAGCCATGCTGGTAACTTACGTCAAAGAAAAATAATAACGTCTGTGGGCTACGTGAAAGAAAAAAGAAAATGTGATACAAGAAACCCGAAGTCAAACATTCCTAACAGACGCCATCTTTTAAAATTTCTGACACCAGGCTGGCTGCCATTGGTGAAGTTCTATCGGCCCCTTGTCCTCCAGAATATCAACTCCTAGAATAAGAAACACACCAGCTAAATAGATAGAATCACACCGGAATACAGCTAATACAGCCCCAAACCGCCTGCCAGCTGCAACACCTGCCCACAAACACTCAAAACACACAGATAAAAGACAATAGTAGCCGTCAGGTAAAGTTTGAAAAGAGAGAAAATTAAAGTTATGAAATTAAAAAGCCCAATGTGCACTTACTCAGCAGCAGTCCTCCTCTAGATTAATTAAATAAATATCTAAAAGAAGCCGATCCACGATGGAATAAGAGCATACGAACAGCTCCGATGGACTCCTTCCCACTCAGCCCTAATTTTGTCCCTGTATTTTATATTAACTTTTGGTATTTTTGTCTAAAAACAGAGAAACTGAAGCTACAAAACAAGAAGAACTCTTCTTCAATCTCATTCAGCTCAGCCTAACCACAGCGGAGATCACTACGCCTCGGAGCTGGAGGAAGGGGAACAAAAAGTACTTCTAGATCCTATTTCTACTTATTTATCAGCGACAAAGCGATTGGTATTTGCATTTGGTGATGGTAAAGTTGGTTAAATCGAGCCGATGAGAAGGTACATCGGCTAATAAAATGTGTTCGGGAAGCGGACTAGTTTTTGTGTTGGTGCGGCGAATTTATTTCACTTTGCCTAAGGAACGGCAGTGCTGCGACTCCCATTGCCTAGGGAAAAAACCCGGATGTAAACTCAGTGAAACTCTATGGAGAGAAAGTCGGCTCACACTCGCCATGAAACTCAGCGGAGACACGGAGCAGTTTGTTGGGTTGTTTGGCGTCCTCCGCGGCGCGGTCAGTGGGATGGAGGCGGCCTAGCGTCGGTCGGACTCCATGTTTAGTTTGGCCGCTGAAGCCGCTGGACCACTGCACACTTTGTCTGACGAGGAGGAGAGGGGGGAGGTGGGGACAAGCAGGGGGCAGGTGGATACGGCCTTTTTTATTATAGCCTACTCTACGTTCAGGGGCTGTTGGACTAAAAGAAATAACTAATTCTGACGCCAGAGGGAGTCATGACCAACCGCCTCAACAAATGGCATAACATAAAGGGCCTATTGGCTGTAGTAGCCTATGTTAAGATGCAAAATAAAAGTAGGCAGCTGGGACTGCAATATACTATATAGAGTAAAAGGACATGTCTGCCGAAATATACTACTTTAAATTATAGGCCGATGCCTTGGCTATAGCTTTTTCATAGTTTTGAGTTAAATTGACCCCAAAAAAATGTTGTCTTGGTGTTACTAGTGGTTTACAACCATAATAGATCAAAACAGTCTATTATGAGTTATTGGCTTATGTATGCTTATATAGCCAAAAAATAAAATAGAAATATATCTTAGCCTGTAAATGGGTATGGCCCATATACTTTCACCTCAGGCCTACTTATAGACCTAATACTGTGTTGTTCTGAATGCTGGTAAATCCCAAACAGGCATAGGCTACTAAATTCCAAGTAGGCCCATGTCCCAGGCTTTTTACCCCAAACTCAACTTTTTTGGAATTACAGTAAAAAACATGGCATTTGTACTTTTAAATCTTTTGCAGGTCTTAGTTGTCCTGTCATCTGAGGCCATGGATGAAAATCAAGATCCTGGATGCAAATAGTTGTCATGCAAGAAAAGCTCCACTAGAGGGAGCGGTGGTACAGTCCTTCTGGCCTGCTTTACCTCACTCATCACTCATCTACTCAAGTTCATGTAGGGATTTAGAGAAAATACCCTTTTTACCCACAACTTACATCTTACAACTCTTCAAACCAACATTTGCAGTCACATCAGAATGTCTTATTTTAAATATTTTTAAAGTGATTTGATGATAGAGTCTAATTGGGTCGTAGAATTTGAAACTTTTGGTAGTTAGACAAATCATCCAAATGGGAATATGACTTGGCTAGACCTATATAAATAGTTCAAAACAATAATATTAACAACACTTTTTCCAACCCAACTGCAGAAGATTTTAGACCAACCATGTGTGTCAGTGGAGGATATAAAATTGTAGTATAAACCTTCCAGCAAGTCACAAGAAAAACTCCTCATACAAGTTTAGAAGAAAAACACAGTCACAAGCTTTGTCATGCTCTAAACTACCACAGTTAAAAATAGAATGCCATACACATTTCATTGTCTGACTGTCCACAGAAATGTATAATAGTAGTGATGGGACTTTCGGCTCATTTCCAAATCATTTAATTTATATGACAGAACTCAATGTAATAACTCAATTTATCTACAAACTAATCACAGAGAGAAATGACCTAAGACTTGATTAAAATGGTTCAAACTGAGTGGGGGCGTGTCTACCTGCTTAATGTAAATAAGACGTTACACTATAATAAAAAATAGACTATTATCATGATGCCAAATATGTTTTTTGTGTTCTCACTTGCGTTGTATTACGTATTACTCTGTGCTGATATTTGCGTGAGTTCAACAAACATCAGTATAAAATTAGAAAAAATATATATATTTGGTCCTTTTAAAAAAATGTGATCTGGTTCAAACCATTCATATTAAGATCACTAACAGTGTTATTGTATGCAATAACGCCCACAGTGTTGTATAGTTTATTTGACAATATATCCAATAAGCCCTGTGGCATATTTGGTATGGAAGCTTGTTCTAAGCTTGTGATCACGTGACCTGTTTAAAAGTGCTTGTGCTTTGGTCATCTCAATTTCCGGATTGTGTTACTGGTGTAATTGGTTTGCAAACTGATTTCCATTAAAGGGGTGTGTGTAGATTATACTTTTATATACCAGATCACCAACAACAGGTTTCAATAGAATGAAAGAATTATTTGTTTTCAGATTCTAAAATGTGATGATGTCATACTCCCAGATGAGGGACAAGAGCGAGTTTTTCCTATAGCAATGCACTTTGCCATGAAATATCCAAAAGGCAAATTCACAAATCACCTGATCATTTCTAGTAGTGACTAGACCCTAGAACTCACTGTATTACAACAAGAATCTGCATTTTAACAATATTTATAGTAGCTGTTCCCCATCTGTATTTATAATTAACCTATAGAATGTTGTGATGTCATCTGAACCCAGCAAGAGTTAATGCTTCAGGTAGAACTATCCTCTTAATGTTATGTTTGGTTCAATAGCCTCTGCCCACTAAATTAGTTAAATCTAGAATAATCTGGAATCGAAATATTCCTTGTTTTCCTTGTTTGTTTGTTTTTTTCTTCTTACTTTACACCAATCAAAGACCACCACCCTTCTCGTGACAGATAATGCCTTCCTGTCTTGGTTAGCTCATGGTAACTGCATTAATGTTTCTGGTGTCTTTGTGTTGATGAGTTTTGCAGCTGCTGTTTGAAGGGGCCTCTTCAGATGTGGGCTCAGATCAGTGTAAACGCATTAGTCTTTTATGGAGATCCAGGCCCCACCATAGACCTACAGCAGCAGCAGAGCTAAACCAGAGCTAAACCAGGCCAATATGGACCTGGGATGGACTGAGTGTCACTAAATCACTTGGAGAACAAAGCCAGTGGAGTTAATACTGTGTGCCTGGTGCCTTTGAAAAGACAAGACAGTAGCACACATGTATTGTTTGTCTTAATGGGGCTGCACTGAATAGATAGAGCAGAGGCTATATATATTGGCAATGCATTATGTTGAAATTTTGTGAATAAAAATAAAATAAAATTAAGCAAGAAAGAGGTGATTTATACCAGTGTGAGAAAAGTCAGCTTGTCTCCATGGAAATGTTGTTGCTTTGCCTGAAATGTTCCTCAGTATGGCATTTAACTTATCTATCTTCATGGAGAAAAGCAGATCACATAGCCATGCCAAGTTTCAGGTCAAATCTGTGGAAAGGTGACCCCGCTCACAGTAAAAATGCATGTTTTTTTTTTCTTTTCTTTTTTAGCAATAAAACACCTGCAAAATATAAGTTAAATTCCATAGTGTGAAACATCCCAAATAAAGCATTACCATCTCCATGGCGATAAGCATGTGGGGGACCCTTAACCAGAGAAGTTACATAGTGTACCTTTATAGTATACCTCAATAACAATACAAGTAAGATTCTTTTGTGAGGTCTATTGACACCATTTGACTCTGATGACATAATCACTCTGTGCCCGCTACTTTCCGAGTCTTTGGAAAGTGAGTCACACAAGCTGTATGAACTAAAAGAGATGGATTTCATAATAGTCTTTATGTAACAGATACACACTTCTATAGAGCTCGACTACTCCCACTTCTGCACCTACTACACTGACCAGGAGAAGACCGAACAGAGTGAAAGGTTATACATCTCCAACCTCGTATGTAGCATGTTTAACCTCACAGACTGAGATGTGGCCTCCAATCTGGGCCAACTGCTTCCACCACCATCACTCACTTTTCACTCATTTATAGTAAAGTATGATGAAGGTCAATGACGTGGACAAGGTGAATGGTGTCTTGTAAGGCTACAACAATTAATCGGAATAATCATGACTGATCGACAACTAAATAAATTGTTCCATCCATCAGTTTTCTTCTGCTTATCTGGGGCTGGATCGCAGGGGCATCAGTCTAAGCAGCCTCAGACACTTCCTCTAGCTCAGATGATGGATGCCAGAATTTATTTCCGGTCGACTGATAGTCCTCCTCCATGGTCCCTGAACTCTTCCCAATCCCAAGTTTTTGCCTCTGTGACTACACGAGCTGCAGCACACTTGGCCCACCGGTACGCGTCAGCTGCCTCAGGAGTCCCACAAACCAACAAGGTTCAATACTCCTTCTGATGGCAGGAGTCTGATAGCACCTGTTATTTCCGGTATCCACCACCGGGTTCCGGAGTTGATGCCACGACAAGCACCACAGACCTTATGACCACAGCTACGAGTGGTCACATCAACATGGCCCACTCGGACTCCGTGTCCCCAGCCTCCCCCAGGATCTGGAAGAAGCTCTCCCGGAGGAGACCCTGCTGACCGAGGGCTCCACCAGACGTTCACAACAGACCCTCACAATACTTGGGTCTGCCAGGTCTGTCTGGCTTCCTCCCCCGCCACCTGATGGTGCAACTCACCTCCAGGTGGTGATCAGTTGAAAGCTCTGCCCCTCTCTTCACTCAAGTGTTCAAGACATGTGGCCAAAGGTCAGATGACACGAGAACAGAGTAGATCATCGACCTATGGCCTAGGGTGTCCTAGTGCACTGATGGACACTCTTGTGCTTAAACATGCCCAATCACCACCCTCCAGGTGTCACTGTCGTTGCCCACATGGGCGTTGAAGTCCCCCAGTAGAACAACAAAGTACCCCTCTGTCTAGTGCCTGGTACTCTGCACTGGTTTTGCCCATAGGCCAGCAATAGTGGAGCAAACTCCAACATGTGGCGACTGAGCTGTGGGGCAATAAGCAAGCTAACACCAACCCACTGCCTCTTCCCGCGGGCAACCCCAGAGAAGTGGAGAGTCCAACCCCTCTCGAGGAGTTGAGTTCCAGAGCCTTGCTTGCTTGTGTGATTTTCTTATGTGAATGCTTTTAAGATGCTGGCTTCACCAGATTTGCCCCTCGGGGATCAAATAAAGAAATCTATCTAATGCTCAACCTCCTGGACAAGCTTAGTCTCCTGCAGATGGTGGGTCCACAGGAGGACGGCCCCATATCACTCCTTCGGGATGTGCCTAGCCCGGGCCCCGTGTGGGAAGGCCCA
>KN486794.1:0-60908 GCA_000787095.1 Periophthalmodon schlosseri | reverse complement strand
CGCTTTTAGTCTGACCCGTCCCCTAGGACCTGTTTGCCATGGGTGAACCTACCAGGGGCATAATGCCCCCAACAACATAGGGTGCCCAAACCTCTCCACCACGTTAAAGTGGCAGTTCAAGGGTTAATATTTGTTAAGGGTTATCTGTAAAAGATTGTTTCTATTTATAAGTTTGTATATTCCACTTTTATCTGATTAAAAATGTATTTTACATACACAATGTAACACACAATGTTAATACACAATAGAAATAATCGTTTAACTAGTTGATTACTAAATAATAGTTAGTTGCAGCTAACATCTTGCCCAAAAATAAACATTTAGTATCACCATGTCAAAACACATTTAAAGATATAATTTGTTCAATAGATTTAGACCAAACAGCATCATATCTCAAAAATAATAAAATATGAATTAAAGACATATTATGTAAAATGGTCTTTTATGAGCTTTTAACCATGTTATTATGGTTTTCCCTTTACATTAAGTTTCTCAAAGATGTATTTGGACGAATTCATTCATTCATGTTTGAGCAATCCTGTATTGCCCTGCATTTGAGTTAGAAAAAAAAAAAAAAAGTTTTTACCTACACCCCACCTCCGCCCCCACCTTACTACTACTACTGATCACTACTTGGGATTATTAAAAAAATCAGACTTGTAGTCATACATGTAGGGTTACAATGTCTTGTGGGGCCTATCTGTTCTGCAGTTTTGAAGGAAGTCATCTTATATCAATATTGCAAGAATAATGATGAATGTATGTTAAAGATTAATAATCTGTAACCTATATTTAGCCACTGACCTGTTATATGTCCAACTAGCACCAGCCGACGATCAGTATGAGTGCCTTCATAGTTGATCTGATTAAATTGAATGCACCAAACGTGTTTGTATGTGTAACAGGCCAGTTCCACCTCAGTGCTGTTTGATGGGCCTAATATTCTGCAGGACAGTTATTATGAACAAAGAGGAGCAGAGCAGAGGAGGGCAGGGACTGGATACACCACAAACGACCGCCACACTTTGAAGGAGCTATTTGGACCTGGATCAAAGAAAAACACAACATTTTATTTGATCACTGCGAATGAGCAACAAAATACACTTTACTGGTTATAAATACTGGAAACATGTATGATTAGTACATGTCAAAAGGTAGTTAACCTTTATGATGTTTTAGAGCCACTTAGCAGGGACAGATAAAGAAGGATAGATAAATGAAATGAACATCTTGTTTATAACTGAACAGAAATTAGGGTGACCACCTGTTCCTATTTTGGTTGCTCTGCACAGCCATTTTGACTCTTGTCCCATATTTAGATAATGTCCCACTTTTTCACATTTTTTGTCACATGAATTTCAGGGTTAATATGTTGGTTAACCCCTTTTTGTCAGTTTTGGCAGTGCCATCAGTCTCTACATGTTTATGAATCCTAAAACATTTTTAATGGGTGTAATAGTGTCTTATATTTTACTTTACTGTACCCCGTGGTGTGGGCTGTAGCAACATCTTTATATAAACTCACTGGTGTAGGAGGAACTCAGAGGCACGACTCAGAGCAATGCAAAACTAGCACCGACACTGTCACTTTAAATGAAATAAGTACTATTTTCTTTTTTAGCATTATATTAATATCTTTTGTGGTTTGTTGTTTTTCATGTATTATTTACGTACTATTTTAGCACATTTCGGTATTATACACTTACTTACCTCATCACTGTGCTAGACTCAGGCTAAATGTTAGGCAATTGTAAAAAAAAAAATAAAAAATAATAATAATAAAAATATTGACTGTTACTAAACTGTAATTAGTATTTTTTACAAGCTAAATAGTTGTCATTTAACATAATGCGATAAAACCTTAGTTGAAAATATTATAGACCTAGAGCAAATCGTCAACTTTTAGCCTTTTATTGTTAAGAAAAGAGAGCAAAAAGGCGGGCAAGCAGGCAGCTCCACTCCATTCTTGTGTAACGTCTTAAAAGTATGTCACGTCCTTCGGCTCTTGACTGAAGGAGAAAATTAGTTCATTTCCTCCCTTTATTTAGCCAGTACCATCTGCCCAACTCCAGCAGGTGGCAGTGCGCTTACCTGTCACCGTCGCGTCCAATCACCGACAAGAAACGCGCAACGGGGTGGGACGTAGGCAAAAGAGAGGGAGACAGGACGTGGTGGAGTGGAATAAAAACTAACAAGAAATACTTACAGGGGGAGAAGCGTACGGCTCTCAATCTACCCAAAAAGGACAATCCAAAGAGACGTGGGTACCAAATTACGCTCATTACACACGGGGACTTGTTGGATTGCCCTTTACGTTTGCGCGTCTTGTTTTTTTTCCTTGGTACTAGGGGAGTAGAAGAGTAGTTTTGTTGCTTCTTCCTGGTGGCTGGAGAGCGCTGCTGAAGCTAAAACAGCAGAAAGAGGCAAAGCTGGTGAGAAAAGCGCACAAGGAAGGTCTCAAATGCTACTTCCTGTGTCAATAGTCCCTGCTTCACGCTGCTATTTTCAAACTGCTGTACTCTGACACTAGTTGTTTGCGTTTTAACAATAGATTTTGAAGTTAAGGCATTCGTTTATCTCGGTTTTTGTCAGGCTGTCATATGCAGTTTGATCCGTTACTTTTGAACACAAGCATTGAAAGTTTTATAGCTAGTTGCAAGTATTAGTATTACCATTTTCTTTTTAGCTGTAAACATGCTATGAGCTATAATCTGTAGTTGTTGGCACATGTCTCCCTGTTTAGCTTCATAACACATTAATACATCTCAAATTTGAACCAAAAAACCTCTATTTTAGTTTAGATTTAGCTTGTGATTATTGGCTATACTGTTTTTTTTATTGTCTATTTTAGCAATGTTATGGAACTGTCCTTTGTAACTTTGACAGTGCCCCACTGTACCATTTAAAATAATATTTTAATTACATTATTTGTCAGTCGTTTGAAACTATGCAATGCTACCACAATTTGAACGTGTCCCTGTGAGATTACTTCAGTACACGGCATCATTACTGTTCATTTAAACCAATATTGCAGCTATGAGGGCATCTACAAACTCTTGTAAGCAATATTAACTATATATTCCTAGCCACAGGGGGTGGTCAAATCAGATTTCAATAATACATTATATAGGTGTTTATATACTAAGCAATGAATAGTTCTAAATGTACTGCAGTTTATAGCAATAACCTACGTAATCTTAAGGATCTGAACAGCCTTTTAATATATGACTTTGATGTTTGAGAGATTTCAAGTTGTATTAAGTAAATATATCCTCTCTTGGAATAGCCTATGCTTATTTTACTGTGTTGAGAAAACGCCTGCACAATGCAATCGAGCGTCATTTTTTGTGGATACATCTCTCAATATTTAGCAAAATCTTGATGCTTGACTTTTTCTGACTGTCTCTGCCACTCCTGCCTCCAGCTATCCAGGAAGCTATTATTTTTATGCTGTGAGAGGAATCTTTTTTTTATTTAGAAGCCCAACATTTGACACCATCTCCTTTTGAATTTTGGACACTGCTATATCAACATCTTAATACAGCAGATGTATTGACATTCAGACCACCTATGACCACAAAAGGACAATTGTAATGGCCAAAGTTTTGCGTATTTGAGCATCCCATTATGGAGCAGGAGGAGGACAAGCCAGCCCAAGATCTGGCAGAAAATCCAGCTCTGGACCTCGGGGATCCGGATGGTGAAGTGGTGTCATCGTCTACTACGTCCTCGAACGCATCACCGAGCGCCATACCCAATCCTGAGGTGTCCTGCACTGAACCAGCCCCCCAAATCCACCACCACAACAAGCCATTCACTCTACGCATCTTCGGTAGGAGGTCAGTGAACGCACCATCATCACATTGAACACAAAACGCCCACTTCGCTGTCCTACGCTTTATAGGTGAAAATGGGTCAATGTATTCTGATAGGGGCATTTCTAGTGTTTTTATTACGCTTTAAGGTAAAACGCCCACGCTTAAACTATTTTTGATTTGTGATATATAATGTTTGCCTTTCCTATACCAGATAATTGATTTGAGTCAGTTAGTTCTTTACTGTAACACTATAAGGCAAAATATCTTGCTGATGTTTGAACTCGAGATTTTCTTGTATAGAAACCCTGTTCACAAAAATATCTTTTACAATGACTTTGGATTACGTTATTAAAGCTTCTCTCCATAAGTATGTTATTACTTTGCCTGGAATGTTCCACAGTATGGCATTAAACTTATCTTACATTTATTCAGTTGCAGCTGTTGTTAATTCATAAAAAATATCTTGAGAAACATGCATTCTTACCGTGTGACCGGGAATGCCTCTCTGCAGATCTGGCCTGTAACTTGGCCTGGTAGTGCTATTTGCTTGTCTCCATGGAGATGAATACGTTTATGCCATGCTCTGGAACATTCTAGGCAGGGCAATAATATCTCCCACTAAAGAAGTTCCATAGTGTACTCAAGTACAAATACAAAATAGTGATCAGTGTGTGCTTTATGATGAGTGACACAGGGTGTTTTAAGTATAAATTACGTGATTCTTGAAGTGAAGTGTCCCATTTAGTTACCTTTTGCACTACATTACAAGGTAGTGCTGGAGATTATATCTCTGCAGTCACTGTTCTGACTTTAACATGACTCTGCTCTTCTCTATTGGGAACCACCAAACGTCTGAGTAATCTGTTGTTGCTATTTTTGACTTTTATCCATAAACACTGGTAAGATCTTCCCCATATCTCTTTTCTAGAGCACACTTTTGTAAGGGCTATTTTGGAGACGTAGAAATTAGATTGGACATTCAGATTACAGAACAACACAACAGCAGTTCTGAGATGCAGCACAGGAGTGTTCATTTTGTCAACTAAAATACTTTGTTATAGTTTTTGTCAATGTCATATTTTTGCTGACTAAAACTAAATTTAAAAAATCTAATAAAGCTATGACTAAAATCACATGCAATTTAGTCGACTAAAGCTTTGACGGAAAAAGGGCTGAGGCACTCCTGGAGTGTGTTAAAATGTTAAAAGCTTTTATAGATATTTTTTGACCAGAGTGCTGATATGAATAAATAAAAATCAAATATAAATGAATGAAAAGAACAGTGAGACTAGATCCAAATTCCATTTTTCAACCACATAGCCCCAAACCAGGCCATAAACAAACTCACCACACAAAGAACACGTCTGCACATGTCCCATAAAGCAATATAATAAATAAAGTTGCATGACATTTTTGTAGTCTAAAAGTAAAACAAATTATATCGTTAAATCTTGACTAAAACTAAAAATCCTTTTACTTAAAAGTCTAGTGTCTAGTCAAAATTAAGCCTACAGCAGAGCAAGCAAGGTGAATTTACTGTGTAAATAATACTGAATATTAAGTGAACCTGTAAGAAACTGAAAGTAGGCTTATGTAGATTTAGGGAGTGAGGTTTATCAAATACATGACCACTGAAACCGAGCATTCTTTAACGGTGCTGTACCTAATTTTTATTATGTTGAAAACGAGAAAAACAGAACTAGTTTGGTCCGGTTTGCAACGGTTCAAAGTTATTTCTCACTTACCTTATTTGACAAGTACTCACCATGATGAGTTTATAAGCAACTTTCAGAGGCCAGAGTTTTGCTGTCACAGTAATGCTAACAACATAATAACCACACACTTCCTTATTCTAGGACAATAAAACTCTTTCTATTTAGCCATAGACAGTACATGCAGACTTACTTTGACTTCAAGAACTGCTTATACAATAGATCTGTACTGGGGAAAGACAAATTTTGCTCAAATCGAAAAAATAGAAAAAAAAACAAAACAATTTTCTTAAAGTTGACTAAGAAAGGAATAGTGGCAAACTAGTGGTGATGCATTTCAGTAAAACCTAATGTGCTACAATTCCACAGCTAAGCTAAGTCTATGGCTGTTGCTGGTATGGAATATGCCACCAAAACTATTTCACTACATGACTATTACTACCAGTCACTGCAAAATGATTTATACAAGATTACGATCAAACAACCTGCGGTAATGACAATATAATGAGCTTTAGTTAAAATAACAGACTGAAGACTTGCCTTGTTTGAGCTGAAAGTGTCAAGACTCAAGGAACCACCAGAGTGGAGTGAGTGGGATCTTATTTGGCAACATTTAGCTCTGGTTTGGGTCTTATAATTAAAGGTTCACAATGTAAATTTCCAGGTAGAGGGTCCGCCCACCTCCTTGTCTCCATGGAGATGTTATTGCTTTGCCTGAAATGTCCCAAAGTATGACATTAAATTTTTATTTAAAAGTTTATTCCATTTCATACTTATTGTGAGTGGGGTTTTCCCTTCACAGATCTAACCTGTAACTTTGCTTGTCTCCACGGTAATAGATAATTTTGATGCCATGTGGAATAGAAAAACGTGCCTTTAAACCTTCATATCGTGAAAATAGACTCAAAACAAGATAAATACTACTTAATTCAAGCCCTTATTAACTTATTTAACGCCATAGTATGTAACTTTTAGCCAAAAAAATAGACTAGGGAAAAAAGCTAAAATGTTGGTGTTTTTTTTTTTTTTTATCCATCCATCCATTTTCTTCTGTTTATCCGGGCCGGGGCGCAGGGGCAGCAGTCTAAGTAGGGACTCCCAGACTTCTCTGGTGGGACCCGAAGGCGTTCCCAGGCCAGCCGAGAGACATAGTCCCTCCAACCTGTCAATGCCTAAGCCAATGTGTTCCATTTTGAAGACTATAATTTATGATCTTATTTAAACAATAGTATGCAGAAATAAAGACGGGAACTACAGTAAACTCTAATTGCTCATGTGTTGTGTTAAATTTGTAGTGATGTGAGCCACATATAGTCTGACTTCCCTGTTGATCTGAAGTAGCCACTGAGTAAGTCATCTTTGTGTGATCATTTTGTGAGTGTTAGTCATTGAGCTAAGCTGTACCATATCGGAAAAAAAAAAAAAGAAAAACAATATTGCAGTTTTCCTGAAAATTACTGACACAACTAACTTCACCAACATATTTGTTTTGTAGTGTAAGAGACTGGACTTTGATTGTTGGTGCCACTGTTCTACTATGTATGTTTCTGTTAAAGTCTATACAGAACAGTGGATGAGGAGATTGCGCCGACTCTCCTCACAGCAAAAGGTCCCGAGTTCGATTCCCAGGTGGCACGGGGCCTTTCTGTGGAGTTAGTGTTTTCTCACTCTATTTGAATGGGTTTCCTTTGGCAGAGCGATAGGGCTAAAAAAAGAATAATCTTTCATGTTAATCAATCACAGTTATCAATTTTACACATTAAATTGGCTTTCCACATTAATTTCATGAACCTAAACAATACAAGCGTTTACTGACAAAGGGCTGACTGTTAGACCTAGCAATTAAAAAGCCCCACGCTGATCATTGACGATTTAAAACGATTGGCTCGAGTCTATTAAACTTTGATTAATTGCACAGCCCTAAGTACCTCCTGGTTCTCCAGGACATGGTGACAGTACATTGTCATCCCATTGAATGAGAAGGCCTATTTGCCTCTCACTGGGCACAAGCAGTTCCTATTTTGTAAACAAACAGAGTTGAATGATTTACCGTGTTGTTCAGTGGAGTCTTTGTTACTTGTCAGAAGAGTTCTAGATGCTTATGAATAATTATTGGTAAATTGACAGATTTTTTTATACAGAATTTTTAATCATTCCAAATCGCCAGTGAAGAGCAGTTTTTGAATATTATTTTTGTATTTGCTTACAATAACCGCCCACCGCTTTCCGTAAGCAAATTCCCATTATTTTTTCCCATAGACTTTCAGGAAAACTTGTAACTTAAATGTGCTTTATGAACTGAAAACAATCGTGTTATGGACATCATATTAACAAATGACTGGTTAACCTCCGTCGTGCCTATTCTTCATATTGGAATTTTTCAAAAAGTCACTGGAAAAAATGAACGGGAAATTTACTTTTGGAGCGTCGGCGGGCTTTGACTTTTGAATCCAATTATGACCGCGAGTATACCAATAAATATGAAAATGGTTTATTTTAATCCAAAGTCCAATATAGCATCAGTTCCTGGAGGTCCTGGGAATACCGAGGTAACAGTGCAGTTCATATGGAGTCAGGTGGAGCTCTAATCTGGCCCTCTCTGTCTAATTATAGCTGCATTTAATGGATTGGTGCAGAAATTAATTACGATAGACCATTTCCAGAGTCTAGTGGGTCGGTTGGGCTGTGGGGGATTCAGTCTTCAGCGGGACAGAGGTAAAGGGGACTAGGGCGACCATCACTGCTGCAGATGTTTAAGACAGTTTTAGCAGAAAATGGCTCAAACACGGTGAGTAACAGCATTATTAATATATTAGAAACAAGAAATCTCTGTTATAGATATTGCTTTTTTACCATGTCACAAATTGAGCAGAAATAAGACAGTGTTGACGAAATAGGTTGATGATCTCATAATTTCAGATGGAGGGCAGGGGCCTTTAACACACTATGGGAGATTTACTGTCTTTGAAAGAAAGGACTAAACTGTAACCCCACTAATTTAAACCAGATTATTGTTAGAGACTGACTCCATAAACTTGTCGTATTTGACTAATGACTCAAAGTCCATTCAACTGACAACAATGTCTTTGTGGTTGAAAAAAAAGTTTGTTTTGACTGAAAAGTCATTGAACTGTGTCAGTTTTTGTTTCATGTGGATGACATACCAGGACAAAAGATCTACCCTTTTGTAAGTTAAAAGCAACATAATTTATAGCTACCTGTTGTATTCTCACATAACACCACTAGATGCTATCTACTTTACTGCTGTCTGAAGGAAGACCAGAGACCACAGGTTAGGCTGCACAGAAGCCAGGTGAGGAGAGGGAGGAATAGGGAACAGGTTTCACAGCTGCTATTTTACTGGTAAAAGAAAACTAACTTACAGATGGTAGTTTCAAGCAATATAATCTCCTCTGCAAACCACTAAATACCCTGTCATAATAAACAACCTGCGAACAGTTCATTTTTCAGTCTTGTATCAAATGTTAATGCCTCTGAACGTGTTGAAAATGTATGCAATTCCAGTGCTTGTTAGAAAAAATGTTATTAGTTATTACAAAATCGTTCAGCCCTACTTGTGGGGAATTGATCAAAAGATTATGATTATTAAGATTCACATTAGTGGGAGTGTGTACTGTACTGATTGGTTGGCTTTCTTGGGTGTTAGAAGCATACATGTAAAAGATAATCCATGTGCACTTTGACCTAGTGACCGTTACGGAGGTCATGGCGATGTAAACAATGTGTCTGAAGGATAATACTCTCACAGGATTTACTCTATTTGATCTGACACTCATGAGAGCTACTTGACATTTACTTATGTTACACCAGAGTTGATCAGATATTCATAGCTTTCAGAGTGATGAAAAATTAGAGTGTTGCCATAGTGATTAACAAAACAACAATCAAGAAAATGTATCTTTTGAGAGGTGAAAAGTCCTCAAAGTGTAAACAGTAATCTGAAACTCATGAATAGAGGCATAGATTAGAGATTACACCATTATAATCTGTCACTTGAATAGGGCACGCCCCCTCTACCAAATTTAAGTGCTGTGAGAATTTATGATTCTGAAATATAGAAAATATTATCAAAATAAATTAATCAGCATTGTTGGCCTAAACCAGTCTGCTCACTTGATCATATAACCTTAAGAGAAACCCTTCAAAAGTGTGACAGTTATCTGGTGATGTTTACCAGTGTTTTAAATTACAAAGAAATACTATTCTGTAATAATAAATAATCACTACGTAGTCATGTTTAGCATTAGCCTCTTAACTAGTAGATAAAATGCCAAGACCTTATGAATGCAGCTTTAGCAGTCATTATGACAAAGTACTAGGTAAACTAAATTCTAGCAAAATTCAACTAAAAGTACAGTTACATGGCTAAAAATGTACTGAATTACAAGTACTGCTGCCAATTTTGTATTTGAGTAAAAGTAATAAGTACAAAACTTGATAAACGATCTGTGGCCAATCGGAGCAGGCATTGCAGTGGTGTTATTTGTATTTGTAGGTTTAGAAAAGTGGCGAGACAGGCGTGCATTGGGGAGACTGGGACTTGTGCTGTACTCAGTAACTCCTATTATTTTAACTGAAGCTAATTCCAATTACATGGCTACAGTTACACTCAAATGCAAGTACAGGTTTAAAAATCTACTCCAAAAAGTACAGTTACCCTAAAAATGTACTTGATTACAGTAATGTGAGGATTTGTAATTAGTTATTTTCCACCCCAGAAAATCTGAGTGCACTTCTTTGCATATATTGATTGTGTCACCTGGTTTCACATCACTTTATAGCATGGCTTTTGTTTACAAAGAGTTGCCATTGTTCTAACATTGGATAGACATTTTACAGTATATCTATTGATCCTTACGTGTTTGTTCATTTATTAATAGCTTGTTCTGAGAATAGTACCTTGTATCACTTCCTGGAGTACATTCACTACTGTTTGACCTCTTTCTGTATCTCCTCTTGCGTTGTGTGTGATTGATTGTGCTAATGGCTAATTATGAGAAAGCCACAATGTCGCTAATGAGCATGCTAAATTATGTGCTGCTGGTGCCTCCCTGTGTAACCAGATTACACAGGAGTTAGTGAAGGGTCTGGACTCTCTCACTCAAACCACCCTATACTGTCACAGTAGCAAAGGTCATATAAAGCGTTTCAGATAAGACTTGACCAACAAGTGGCTTCTGGCGAAATAGGGGGTGATATATCATCTAAGCTAATAGCGAAATATAGTTGTCTTGAAGATGTGACAATTTAGACTACGTAAGGATTAACTGAGATTGATAGGTTAATGGATAATCATGATTATTCAGCTCAAACTATAATTGTAAGAACTAAAAATGATAGGCCTGCAAAAAGACCTGTTAAACAACTCTAGCCCCAAACAAATTAGTAAAGTAATTTTTGTCGTTATTGCCCCTTTCTGTGGCAAAGTATGTTTAGACTTGTAATGTATGATGTCAGCATTTGACATTTAAATGCAAAGGCTAGTAACGATGATAAGCCAATGATGCTCTAAGCCATAAAGTATAAAGTGAGTAACACAACTTAACTTTCATGTTTCTTCTTGGTGGTTCGAGGTTATACTCACAAGTCAAATGATTTTAATTACCCCTTCAGTTATCATTTAGTGTTGATCAGTTACTGTCTATTAGGCTTGCTGCACATCAACAGAACAAAAACTAAATATTTATAATTATGTCAATTCATTAAATGTAGGAAAATTCGATTCCACATCAAAACCAAAAGATTTTAAGCATTGTTTTTAACCGATCAATATTGCTACAGATCACATGTGAACATAGTATTTGTGACAATTCTTTCATCTCTAAATTCAGCTGTATAATGTTCATATATACCACAATATACAACTGACATGTTACCATTTTCTCTGTTGGATTCAGTGCCCGAAGTTGTTATAGCCAAGTAGTAGGTCAGTTATGTAACTTTGGTTTTGATAAGAATGAGAAATGTGTCACTACAGCAGGATAACACATTTTACGAAATGTCTTAGTAGTTACAGCTGTAGCTTTTCACTGTTCATTTAAATGGTAGCATACAGTACATTGTGTGTCTCTTATTGTCCTAGCTGTTGTATTTTGTATAGATCAACTTTGACCCCATTTTGAATCGTCCTATCCTCAAATCCAAGATCCACAGAGCACAGATAAACATAAAAAGTACTGGATTTTGGTTACCTGGCCAACCAGAACCACATGCTTTGACAAAACTTTAGAAAGATGAGTGGGTATTGCTGGGATTGCTGCTATAGTCCAATCATATTAATACATATGGGGGACAGCTAAAATTAATATTGTTAAAATGCAGATTTTTGTGCTAACATAGTGAGTTCTTGGGTCTAGTCATTAATAGAAATTATCAGGTTCAACATTTGTGCATTTACATTTTGAATATTTCATGGCAAAGTACAATGTAATCAATAGGGAAATTTTGATTTTGGGGCCAGACTCAAATTTGACTCCACAAACCCAGACTTCTCATAACAATAGATATAAAGATATTGTGAGTTTGTCCAAATTGTCCTTTCATATGAACTACAACATAGAATAGAATGTGTTGTTTGTCAAATGTCTTACAGTGAATATTTTGGACAATACCGCAAGCTCAGAGAAGTATTTAACTCATGCCAAAAATCTGTGGCCTCAAAATTGACAGACTGAGTTTTGTTTCTCACTTTGATGAGAAACAAAACTACCAAATGTCTTTTTCGTTCAATACAAATATTATGTCATTCCTTCTTGATAAAATCCACTCAGTTAAACTTCACTGGAATGTAGGAATTGTACAAACCAAAATGAAAACAACTGAGAGATTGTTTTTGCGATAGTATTCTTTAATTTTATATAGTCAAGCATTTTAATTGAGCCCATTTAGTGGTTTATTGTTGGTCCTTATCAGTGCACTGTGCTGTGATCCTGTTGCGTCACTGGCTGACTGTATCACATGTAACGCAGTGAAATGGACCCCGGTCTTATTGGGTTTCACAGACTCAGGACCCGCCCCTTTGTGAGGTCATGTGACGTAGACCCGATGTTATAAACGTCACTGGGGTCAGCACAGGTCTCACCGTCTCTGATGCAGTTTGTGATAAAGTCAATAAGTATGCAACACTATGGGGACCCTGTACCTAATATTGATATGTACTTAAAGGTACACCATGTAACTCTCTGTAGGTGGCATGTCACCTGCTAACCTTGCACACCAAGATGGATTCTTGTGACTTTGTGAACTCACAAGAATCCATCTTGGCATGCTTCGGTTGGCGTGATAGGGCCCGACAGGTGGACCAATCACAGAGCAGAATTGTGGTTTGTGCGGAAGCCAAAGGCGAAGCGCTCAAGCGAACCAAAACAAACATGACTTCAGCCTATTTTAGCATCAATACAGACTATTTTGTTTGTGAAAAACATGCATCTTCCCTGTCCATATTTGCTTTTCTCTCAACTGGATGTAGCAAAAGTTTGATTTTTTTGTCTTGTTCTGCTGTTGTGACACTTCGACCAATCGGATTCAAATAATCATCATGACGTTCCGCGTTTTCCGATTGCTTTCACCGAGAGCCATCCCAGATTGATAATGTGTAGAATTCAATTCAGAGTGACACACATCAATCTGGCGTGAGCCAGGTTAGTCACCTGCATGATTCCATAGAATCAATAGTCAAGTTTGTGAAGACGCAAGTCTGCTCACAGTAACCCTGTTTTTCAGTGCAATAAACACAAAAAACAAAAGAAAAAAAAAAGCATGCTTTTATCCATTTTAGGCTAAAAAGTTACCTACACTGGCTTTAAATGACACAGTATAATAATAGTAAATGAACCTTTTGCTCAGTAGGCAAATACCAACTGGCTACGTTTTACTGGTATAGCTTGTTACCCAAGTTTAAATTGAAAGTGCTTTGCATAGAAAGCATATGTTTTGATTATGATGACAATTAAAAAGAATGACATTTCATATGTAATTATAAAGAATATCATAGTGATCATAGTGCACTAGAAAACATACACAAATAGAAGTCCAGTTGTCCTACTGCAAATAGAACAGTATGTTTTTGTACATCGTTTGCCTAGTGTTTATAACATACATTGTTATTAATATCCTTATCCTGAATATTATTGTATTATGTATTCATTCAGGGACATTCAGGGATGCCATTAAATTTGCAGATTTTTGTGGCAGTTGCCCTTCCAGTCTCAAACACCCAATAAAGCCCCCAAATGTTAGTATAGCAGTAATGTTCCGTATGCATGAAGTATTGGTTGAGTGTGTGTGTTAAGCTTGACGTCATTTGTCTTAGGGCTCAGCAAAAAATCGATTAAATCGATTAATCAAATTTGTTTTTCTTCAAACAAATCGATTTGAACTTCAGTTTTCATTTTCCCAATTTTCTTGCATTAGAAATTGCATTGAAAATGCAAGAAAGGCTGCTCACTGCAATTGCAGGGACTAAAGTTTAGCACAGGGCCATGCAGCGCTGACTGCTATGAAATCAGTGATGTCAAATTAAATGTTGGGGCTGCCTGTTTAATGCAATAGTTTATTTTATAAACTCATTCATTCATAAAAGATTTCCGCAATGGCCAATGGGTTAAAGATGATCAGTGAATACAAGCTTTTCAGTTATGACCATTTTCTGTAGTTTGCAGAACATTTTTAGTGAATAATTTTTTTTTAGAAAAAATCGATAATTTTATTTTCAGGCAAAATTGCCCTGCACTAACTGAAGTCGGGTAGTTCCAAATAGGACGTTACTCTGAAGTCTGAAGTGTCAAGTTCATATTTAAATTCGAGGCTTTGCTTACGAGGCGTCATTCAAATCAGTACACGTGTGGTTCTTCATGGACTTAGAAATGCTGTGTTATTTATAAGGAAGGAAATCCAAGTGACCACATTTACAATCAGTTTAATGCTTCTTTAGTGGTAATATGTGCCAATATGTTGCAGACAGGTTGATGTAAAGTTACAAAAGCTTACATAATCTCTCAGGACTTCCTCTGTTTTATGTTTCAATAACCCTGTGTCAAATTTAGCTTTAAATATGGTTGCAAGGTGAAATCAATGTAATAATATAATTTTCTATGCAGAGAACAAATGGGGTTAATACTTATAGTATTAAACTGTAGAAAATAACAGTCATGGGGGTTGTCAAAAGTATCAGGAATGACATACTAACTGATACTAAAACTAATATCAAAACTAGATACTCATTTGAGCATTGATACTGCAAAAGAATCACATTAACAGGACATGCTTTTCTGAACAGTTGCATTTGAACTTTATCAGAATGGATCTAAGACCTTGTGGTAACATAAAGAAAGTACAATTATTTTGTGTTGAAAATTACATTCTATTACTTAAAAAGTAGCATTTTTCATTCTGGTATTGTAATCGGTATCGAGTATTGAGTCAATTCCTTAGTATCGAAATTGAGTTTGAAAGTTTAGTATTGTGACAACACTAATAAACACGAATATTTTCATATCATAGTGTTTCATATTGGAAAAAGCTAAAAAAAAAATCACTAATAATAATAATAAAACTGCAATGATCTAAAATAAAGATTATATTGTCCCTAGTGTGTAGTGTGTACCTGACCTGTATACTTTTTTCTAGATAAAATTAACTCCATCTTGCTTGCTCACAAAGCGAACACCTGCACTTTGGTAAACTGGTTGCTGTAAATTGCCCATTGTGAATGAGTTGAATGGGAAGGAGACCTCAATACCAGGAGAGACATTCTAAGGACCTCCTTTATTTTCCGGTGTACCCTTGCATCCAGGGATCTGTGAGACCCAGTTCTGTTTCTGTCTATGGTTGGCCTTGTTTCTAAATAAAGATTGGCCCAAAAGGAGGAGGAACCGGGGAGAGTCAAGAGGTGTCCACCAAATGAGACGAAAGGACACGGGACAATTAGGAGAGGGGACAAAAGATAGATACAAAGATGTTTAAGGTTTCGAATGGGGTTCAGAAGGGTTTGGTCTTTCAAGGATGTAATCAGTGTTAATAGGTAGGGGGAGTTTTTGGCAACATCTAGTGGTGATATGCCCTACTGGTGAATAAATTGTAACCCAGATGAAACACCTGATAGTGCTGTGCTTCAATAGTTGCAATAGATCAACTGATTTGTTAATGCCATGTTGGATATTTCTGAGTTTCAGATCATGCCACAACATTCTATAGGTCAATGATATTTAATACAGATGGGGGCAGCTAAAATTAATATTGTTAAAATGCAGTTTTGTTGTAATACAGTGAGTTTTGGGATCTAGTCACACACAAAAAAATGATCAAGCTCAGCATTGTGAATTTACCTTTTAGATATTTGTAGTACAAGTACATAGTTATCAATATGGAAAACTGTCTCATGCCCCCCGTCTGGGAGTACGACATCTTCACATTCTAGAACCTGAAAAGCATCAGCTGAGATAAAAAGAAACTGAAATTTATCATGTTGTTGTTAAAAAGATGTTTTTGTCTACTTTCTTCTCTTACCCAAGTTGTTACACAGAGCTTCTCCAAATGGGGTTTACGACTATTCTAGATATTTTTTCCCCGTATCCTATCAAATAGTTAAGTTAGGATTACTGTAACTCTGTAGTGTATGGAAAAATTGAATTACATCGCAGGTAGGTAATACACATTTGAACCACTGGAGGTCAGTACAGCAAAGACTAACCCATCAGTGACAGCTCTTGTACAGAAAACCCTCCACTCTCGTCTCTTTGGTTTATTTGAGGTGACTGTGGACTCCCAGCAGCAGCAGTGGTACATTAGCTCTGATTAGATTAGCCTGCTCCTGGGTGAACCGCTGTAGTCACTGGATGGAGTTGATTGTTTTATTTGGGAGAGAAACGCGATACGTCACTTTCCTCTGCCTGAAACGCGACGCAGGCATTATTTAAGGGCAACTCAATCTGTGTGAATTAAGTATTAAACGGATCAGGCAGGGGCTCTAGTTTCCCAGCATGCATCACTCACAGATCATAGAGAGAGGAGTAAAAGTCGGATTAGCCATGCTTGCGGTGGACTCGAAAATTCTCGTATTATTCACAACAAAATGCATAACTTCGTTTACCTGAGATAAATAAAAGTTTTGCTTGTTGATCCTGCAGTTAGTTTTTCCGTTGTCAAGAAAGTTCCACAGCATGGCATTAAACTTATCTCCATGGAGACAGGAGGTGCCACTAGGCCAAGTCAGATCTGTGGAGAGGCAACCCCATTCAAAATAAAGAATGCATGTTTTTCTAGGGAATTATGGCCAGTGAAACCCCTGCAATTGAATAAATGCTATAGATGAGTTTAAAGCCATATTCCAATTTCCAGGCAAAGCAATGACATCTCCATAGAGACAAGGTGATGACAGCCCCCCCCATGAGAAAAGATGCATAGTGAGGGTCACTGTTGGAGTCCACAGTACAGTCTCTAGGGCAGGCGTCCTTAGATCACTGGGTTAGAGTCTGACCAGCCTCTTGGCTTTAATCCAAAACGGCTGCCACCTTTAAGCCTCTTGGGGGAATTAGGTAATCTCCCACTATTTTCAGACCAACAACTAACTGAGCAGGACCTACATAGAGCAACACTAAACCAGGTGTATACAGCAGCATAATCCAGATCTTTACACAACACTTTACTGAAGATTGAACTTGAATCTCAAATTGAAGAAATTCACTTGTCAAGGCAGCGCTTAAGAACGTATTAAAGTGCAGATAGCAAGGAAGTCTGCTGTGAATTCAGAGATAAATATTAAGATTAGGTTATATAAGAAATAATTTTAAATAAAATAAAATAAAAAATACATTCATATAGGAAAATATTTTACATTGTTATACTGTTAAAAGTTACAAAAGCGACACATTTTGCAGAATGGAAAAGTCTTATCTTTTGTAATTATACAAAAAGTAGGTCAAGACTATGGAACTTATACATTTAGATTTGAGGTTCATTTTTTACTACCACTGCTGCTGATGCTACTACGTACTGCTACTACCACTACTACTACTGCTACTACTAATACTACTGGTGCTACTTACTGCTACTACTTACTGCTACTACTGTTACTACTGTTACTACTACTGCTACTACTACGGCTACTACTCCTGCTACTACTGCTACTACTGGTGCTACTTACTGTTACTCCTACTTCCTCTACTACTTATTGCTACTTACTACTGCTATTACTGCTGCTACTACTTCTACCATTGCTACTTACTACTCTACTATTTATTACTTCTACTACTGCTTATTAGTACTACTTGGGACTATTGCATGTGATCAGAGATGTGAACCCATTCATACATGAAATTAAGCAAATGAATTCAGGGTTAAAATGACAGACTTCCTGTTTCCTGCACACAGCTGTTGGCTTAGTTTACATTAAAGTCACATCTGATGTTAAACTTTGGTAGAATGGTCCCTAACGACACAGGGCTCCATGGAAACGGCACAAACAGCGACGGGAATCTGAGCCTCAGTAATGGACTCTTACTCACACCTGCTGATGCTTTGGTCCATACTAGTGAGATATGTTGTGAGAAAGGCCAACATTGTGTACTTAAATACCACTCCTTAAACAAACAGGAATACAGTGAATTAGGGCTGCATCATATATTGAAAAAAAAAAAAATCAATATCGCAATAGTGGCTAATGCAATAATCATTATGGCAAGAAACAGAACTAAACGTTTTGGGGAAAAACGATTATGATTAGATTTGCGTTTTATGATTTAATAATAGGACTCTGTTCAACGTTCAACTGAAAAAATAATTGAAAAATCACATTTCAGAGCATGTTTTTACAGATCTAAAAACAGGGTTAGCTGTTTGTTTGCAGAATAAGACAAGCTATTTTGATGTATGGAAATTATGGTACTTAATAAATGTGCCCATATTTTGGTCTTTGTTTTGTCAGTTTTATTTTGACTCGTAAATGAAGGCATGTACATTTTGGTTTTAACTGAACTTATTGTGACAAAATGTATATTAAAATATCGTAATATTGTCATCGCAATTTATGGAATATCACATCTTTTTCTATATTGTGCAGGCCTACAAATATCCAGACAGTACTCCGAGGTGCAACTACTACAAACTGGAATTGGCTAGTTTGCCCTCTAATCTGAGTTCAAAAAGACACATCCGCCGAGGAATAACTGGGAATGACATGGCCACACAAAGAGTAGAGTAGAGTTTCTACATATCAGGTCATTTTCCCATATATGATAAATACAATTTCTGAAAATATATTTGACAAATAATCTGCTGCATTCCATCTTATTTTTTTTTCTTTTTATTTATTTTTTTCAAATGATTTCCTTCTCTTTCTTCCACTTGTTTGTCCTAGTTTATGTCAGTGGTACAGTGACAGTTTGTGGGTTTAAACAGGTGTGAGCCCAGGGTCTGCTGTATTCAGGTTTATGCAAATGTTTTGTCACAAAGAAATGGAAATATATGGAAATATACAGCTACTTTTATCAAATGCAAAGTGAAATACAAACATGAATGGCAAACCTCTAACATAATATTGCTGGTAAGCCATCATGCCATCATGGCTTTTTGGAGTCAAGTTTATTCATTTTAAGTTCTTCCTTGGACATCAGTTAGATCTAAACCATTAAAATGAATCTATTTTAGACTTTTACTAGACCTGTTTTATACCTGGATTTGTCCTGGTTTATACTCTAGTTTAGACCTGGTGTATACCCTTACTTTAAACCTGGTTTAGACCCTAGTCAAGTTTAAATCTAGTTTATACCCTTATTAGACTTGGTTTACATCTGGTTTATACCTTAATTTAGACCTGATTTATATCCTAGTTTATACCCTAGTTTAGACTTGGTTTATAACCTGGTTTAGTCATGGTTTAGTCCTGATCCTTGAGTTTTCACAATACTAAAATTTCAAACTTGTTACAGGTTTTGATATCGCAGTGATAATATAATATAAACTCTCAACACAAAATAATAGCAGTAGCAATAATAGTTTCTTTAATATAACTCTGTGGTCTTTTACTTGTTCTAATATAGTTAAAGCCCATTGTAAAACTATTCTGGTAACGACCACTGCCGTCTTATTAATGTGACTTTTGTCAATATGGATACTTCTTCAAATGCTAGTTTCAATACTAGTTTTAGTATTGAATTGAATCTGGGTACCTTTTTTATTTCTGTAAATGACAGTCAGAATTTGCCGAACAATCTCCTGCACTATCTCCTGTAATACTGTTCTGATCTTGATGTTTAGTTTGATTTCAGCTTCATAATAGTCTCTGACAGGCCACATAAACTCTATGAATGAATCATGTTCTCCACTAACCGTTTCTCTGAGTGTAATTTCACACAGAAGTAGTGTTTTTGTGTTGTCATGTAGCTGGTACAAATCAGCTACACGGGGCTAGAGCATCTATGTGGCGTGAACTATAGTGCCTGCTCTGAATGCCTGTGTTTTCATAATGAGTAATACGCTACTCAGGACTGCTGCTTATTCTTCTTGGGAAAATTATAATTGCGTATTACAAACACATTTTTGCAGTGTGAGTCCAGAGATAAAAGGGCACTATGTAACATTTCTGGTGTGAGATGTTGTTGCTTTGCTTAGAATGTTCCCCAGTATGGCATTAAACTTATCTATCCTGCATTTATTCAAATACAAACTGTTTTTTTTGTTTGTTTTGTTTCGGTTTTTTTGCTCAAAACCATTCTTGTAGCGGGGCCAACTCTCCACAGATCTGACCTGTAAATTGGCCTAGTGGTGTCACCTGCTTGTCTCCATGGAGATAGGTGTGTTAATGCCAGATTGAGGAACATTCCAGGCAGCTCATTTGCGATTTTTGTACCCTGTATAAGGTGCTAAAGCCATCGGCTGCATGACAGGGGCTGACCAATGAGAATAGAGCTGCATTAAACAGAGAAGAATTGAAGCATTATATGACGATCCGAAAATAGCTTGGGTATTATCAGAGGGATCAGATTACAATTATTTTTATCCTTTATTTTGCCTAGCTCTGGTTGGAAGTGCATTTCAGGGATGCAGGTCTCGTACTGATTGTAAGTAAATGTAAAGGGTAATTTACATTCTTTAGAAAATAACACAATATATACGTAAGGGCTGTCCATTTAATCAAGATAGTGGTTTCAGGAAGAACATATACGCCTCCTGTTGGCATATCTTGGCTTTAACTTGATACATTTTATTTCAGGAAATTATTCAAACCACATTAATAATCTTTTGACTAGTTAAAGGTGCACTATGTCATTTTTCTGGTGGAGGGGGAGCCACCTGCTTATCCTCATGGAGATGTTATTGTTTTGCCTGCAATGTTGCTTAGTATAGCATTTAACTTATCTATCTCCATGGAGACAAGAAGTTGATGCTACCATGTTACAATTCAGAACCGGAGAGTTGCTCTTCCTCATAGAAAGAATGCTTGTGTTTTAGACGTGCTTTTGAGCAATAAAAACAACTGCTATGGAAAAAGTGTAAGACAAGTTAAATGTGAGACTAGAACATTTCAGTCAAAGAAATATCATCTCCATGGATACAAGCAGGTGATAGACCCTACACCAGAAAAGTTATACATAGTGATTATTTTTTAGATTAATTAAAAGTGCAACTAGTCTCCTACTAAATGAATCGTTGGTAGGCAACAGTAGGTAGAGCGTGAGTGGTTCTTTGATGTAAAGTGCTTTGAGTGCCTTGAAGGTGGAAAAGTGCTATATAAAAATGTGTCCATTTACTATAGTTGCAGCCCGAGGGTTTATTTCGTAGATGGATTGAACATGACAGGAGTGAGGTGTGACCAAAACCAAACCAAAAAATCAAGAGCCTGAGTTCTCGTATACTTCGTTTAACTGAGAATCCTGACAACTCATTACTTTTTCAAAAATATACCCGGAGTTGTGTTTTATTTCATTCACACATGTTTGAGTAATCCTTTATTATTAGCCTGCCTGCATCTCCAAAGTTCAAAATACCCTGTTGCACCTCGTGATGTCATGAAGCGGTAGTTTTCAAGTTAACACCTTTTACCTTTTGTTTTGTAGAGATTGGAAATTCCAGGGCTGAAATCATCCAAATGATTCTAGTGAAGGTGCATAGAATGTAAAAACACAGGTGAGCAATTCCTGTATTACCACATGACATCACAAGGTGGAACAGAGTGTTTTCTGTTTGAGAGAAGAACTCAGCCTAAATATGCAGGATGTGTGTGTTTAACATTTGTGAAGAAACAAAACACAACTCCAGGTATGTTTTTGATCAGGAAACAACATTATAACATAGATCAGTCAATAGCGTAAAAATGGGACCTTTAATCAATGTCCTATTCATTTTTTTTGTGTTTCTTGAATAATAATATTATATAAAAAAATCAGGCGCATATGACTTCTTCGTTTGGCTGTGAATCGTCACAACATATTTTGTTACCTTACATCACCTGTCACTGTCTAGACCGCTCAGTCAAAAATATATACCATAATTTTTTGTCAAATCCCACTTCCTGTTTCCTTATATGCATCCCCCATCCATAATGCAGCCGCGGTGGAGGGCCTTGAAGTGTTAATGAAGGAGACAGAGGCGGACTGAAGTGGCCGCAGCAGTTCATTCATGTGAGGCATTGAAGTGCGGTAGGACAAAAGAGCGCTTGCCTCATGTGTGTGTGTCTGTGTGTAGAGACTGGACAGACGCGTGTTGACGGAGCCGAATTAGCCTTAGTTATTTAAAACAGAAGCTTAGCCCCTCTCTCTCTTTCTCCTCCTCCTCCCTCTCCTCTCTCTCTCTCTCTCTCTCTGTCTTTCTGTCTCTTCCTGCCAATGTACATTGTGGTTCAGCGTTTCCTCCATATCGGACTCCATATCAGGTTGTATTCAGATCATTTTATATTTGTTCAGAGTGAAATTTTTGCTGTAAAGTCAATATAGTGTTGTCTTATTAAGTTTGACTGGGCCATCACATGTTTCTTAGTCAGTCAATGTGCGAAAGAGACTCGGTACAGTTCAATATTTTCTGCAGGTTGTTGAAATATTAGAAAAACAAAATGCAATTGGTCAGAACTTTGGCATTTTTTCTGAAGGCAAAGGTACCGTTGGTTTTTGGATCGTAACTTGACATGAGTGACATTGAATAACTATTTTGAAGCATGCGACAGCAATGCAACTGGTGCTTGTGTTTTTCTGTGAGGGCAAAAATAATGTTGTCTTTTGGAGATTAACATGGCTTAATATTGTTAAGGTCAATCCAGTGACCGAAGATATATTGGCTAGCCTTATAGGGAAATATGGAATAACTATTTTGAAGTGTGCGTAGATACACATTCTGAAGTATGATATCTTACTACAGAAAAATATCACGGTACATAATAACGTTGAAACTACTGACGCTATAACCCTAAAGCAGAATGATGCACTGAACCTTTTTTTTAAGTGAACCATAGGGTAAAAACGTGGTCACCAATAATTAAATAGCATAATTACACACTTTACAGATACAGGAACTAATGACTAATGTGTCATAGGTGTTAATTATTCAACCAACTATAGCTCAGATGTTACCATATAGACCTAATACCTAAGCATGTGACAGCAATGCAACTGGTACTGTTTTGTTTCAACATTTTTGCTTAATATCTAGCTATATCAGTGTTTATTTTAAATTAATTTCTCCAAGACAGCATTTCAATGTCTTTAATTAAATGTGTTGCTTCAATAATTAAAAAATTAACATGTAACATGTAATTGTTAGGTATATGTATACAGTCATGTACAAGATATTTGAGCTGTCAAATCAGTTTATCGTTTCTCATTGGTTCTGAATGAGCCACAGTGCTCAATCAATGTCTCTATCAATATAATCTTTTCTTAGTCTTGTCTTGGCATTGTAATGGGGAGTTGGGGCTATTGACTGCAGGATTGTGCCATGTAAGAAGGTATAATAGCATAAATAGAAAATTTACATTATACAAATTATAAATTATACTTTTGACATTGTAAGTATTTGGAGCTAATATGGAATACTGTTGTTTGCATATAATTGTCCAAACTGAGTGAAAACTATAATTCAGGATACAAATCAGGTTATATGTCAGATTAGGGCTATTACATTATAGTAATATATTTAACTGGGGCGATAAGGATATGGACATTGCATCTGCTGTTATCTAAACATTAGGATATCTTGTGTAGGCCAAATTTAGTCAACATGGAAAAGCATTTTTACACAGTACTCTAATAACATTGTAATTGTAATACCATTTGGGATGCTTGTTTTTTAGCCTGTACGAAGGAGGAACTGAATAATGATGCAGTGATACAATGAAAAAAATACATATACATATCTAGCACCTGCAGTTTTAAAGCAATGCAAGGTGTGAAAATATTGTTACATAAGAGTGCTTTAATGCATCCAATTGACTCACTAGAGTAAAATGATTTATTATATCGTTGAATATTCTTGAGTATTTTGAATTGTCCTTAAATAGATTGTCTATGTAAACTGCAGCTTGGTCTGTGTGTTGATATTGGAAACTCATCTATCTTCATTTTAAGGCATTAGAAGTGCAGTGCTTTTCAAATTCCCAACTTTGCTCCATGTTTTGCTGGTTACAACATGCGGCTATCATTCAGCTGTACGTATCCAGGTCTACCGCCTAAGCCATGACAGCCATGACACCTGCTTGTCTTCATGGAGATGCTGTTTTTTTGCCGTGAATGCTCAACAGTCTGGCAACAAATGTATCAGTCTCTGTGGAGACGAGCATATGACGCTACTGGGCCAAGTTATAGGTCAGATCTGTGGAGAGTCACATCCACTCACGGTAAGGATGCATGTTTTTCAAGGTATTTTTGAGCAATAAAAAAACCCAATTGAATTTAATGAAGTTTAATGTCATACTGTGGAACATTTGTGGCAAATTAGACAAACGCCCCCCCACTAGAAGAGTTAGTGCAATTTTATTTGCAGGACCAAAGCGACTCCATAGACTAGAGGGCAACTTCACCAGTGAGAACAATTTGATTAGATATTTAATGCAGTGAAATCATGGATTTTCATTCTTATATTAAATCGTTTCTCAGGTGGTAGATTACTTCTCAATGGAATGCATGAGATATGGGAGAGATGAGATGAGGTTGGGTGAGATTAACCATTTAATAGCTGAATTTGCAGAGTGAATGTTAATTATTCAAAGACAAAAGCACACGTTATCGATTCTGACAGTTCAGCAAGTATGACCCCTATGTCTAAATGTCAACCAGAAAACACCTAAACACTAACGGACAAATAAGTGATCTTTGGCATTTAGACCCTGGTGGATAAATAGTGATGTGAGTATGATTGGTGGTTGAGGTGACTGAGGGTTCTACTGCTGTGGTGGAAATAAAGTGTAGGGGAGTTACAGCAGTACTCAAAAATAAATCTATGCTGCCAATGCAAATCTAGTCCCCACATATTTAGCAGTTTACCTGTATGGAAATAAGCTACATAATGCTGACATTGATATCAAACGACGGTGCTATGCAAAATGAACTCTAAACTAACTAGGTTAAATAGTGGTGCAGCAGTATCTATGTACTGTTGTACTGCAGGCTACTGTATATTACTTCCTGTTGTCCAAAGTCCAGTTGTAGTTGTGGTCCACAGCTCTGGCCTCTGTGAGTTACTTTTAGAGAATAATGAGATACTGTCTGAAGAGCTGCTTTTGGTGGTGGTGGTTCAAGTGTACCTTAATATACCATGTTTTGCTATAGCATTTTTATATAACAAAACCTTAAAGTTCTCATCAAATTATTTACTTTCTTCCACACTACGCTGGAGAAAGACAGACACAGGCCTTTCTGTGTGGAGTTTGCATGTTTCTTTATTTGAACATTTTAAAAGGGAAGAATGCATATAGTTTAAATACTTCCCTTATTCGACATTGAGCAAGTTATTTTAAGTTACCTCATCAACCCAACCTAAAACATGCACAAGAGGTAAAATCCTCCAGCCGACCAAGCCTAGCTCAAGATCTGGAGATGGGCCACAAGGCACGCCCACTGCTCCTGGCAGGTTGCCCCAGTGGATTTGAAGGATGGGTCAAATGCAGAGGGGGACAATAAAGTGAACTTTACCTTAACTGTAACTTTATTCCGCATGTTAAAATATCACATCTGACTTATATAGCATTTTTGGACACTCAAAGCTGTTGATGAGTTAATACAAGATGTGCAGTATTTTAACTCTTTTGAACTTTTACTCATGTCTAGTGGAGTGATCTTTTTAAACGGCAGTCATCATTGTTTATCAGCAAACCACAGCTGCACACCACTGACAGGCTTTTCATCTCAACCACACAGTGAACATTCAGCGAATTCAAAAAGACTTCAAACTAATGTGCTCTTTTCACTTCAGTTTACAGATCATTTTCGCATGGGAAGTGGATCTGATAATAATATGCTACTCAACATGTCATTTTATATTTTTGGATAAACTTACCTAGAGATAGACCGATATGTCTTTTTTTCCATGAATGATACGATATATTTCTACAGAGAAATATTGCAATAAACGAAACTTAACTGCTCTGTACTTTTACGGTTACTGTTTCCTGTTTTAAAACATTAAAACCAGAACTAGTTCATTCTAAAAAGATTTGCAGTGGTCCTAAATTATACATCACTTACCTTATGCATTCCGAGCATCCTAATTATTCACCGCGATGAGTTTATAAGCACTTTTCACAGCTTTCAGAGGCCAGAGCGGCGTTTTGCCATCATAGTAAAGCTAACAACAACTAGCATGCTAACCACACACTTCCTTGATTACCGGACAATAAAACTCTTTATAATTGCATACAGGCAGTACACGGCGGACATATTTTGACCTCAAGAGCTGCTTGAAAAAATATATCTGTACAGGCCCTTTAATACAGAAAAGCCTGTGTTTGTAAGTTTGATTGTTCCATTAATATAGAATAATGATGACAATTATGGAAAAAAATGAAATAGGGTTAATTCTATGTGGTGAAAGAATTTAGTTGATATTAACATATTTGTTTGCTGCTAGTGTGCTTGGGGCACTGTATATGAGAGCAGGTGAGAGCGAACTAAAAATAGGCCTTGTGCTTTTGCAAAGTTGGTCACTAATCTGAGCTGCTGCGTCATCACGGTGATAATCATTGGGAGGAGCTACGATTGCTGATTAGGAAACTACAACTTAACGCTAAAGCTAAACTAAAGGTCAGCATGCTAACACTCTTCAAGATCCCTGTAAACAGTGTTGGGAAGTAACTGAATACATATACCAAAAATACATATTCAGAATGGTACTTTTGAGTAAATGTATTCCAGTATAGTTACTCTTTAATTTGGTGGTAGTCAAAATATAAGGATACTTGATTTGACAATTTAGCCTTCAACTGTGTGGTATTAATAATAAAAAAGACAAAGCATTGCTCTTCTGGTGCATGCATGTGCAATCAGCGATTAATAAAAGGTGAAACAATTATGAAGTGGTTTAATCCTATGTGTCACATTTTACACTATAATGTAATGCAACAAAACGTGAAAGTGTTTCAGAGTGTATGCAGAATACAGTACTCTGACTGGGCTATGTAATGAAATACAATACACAAAATATATTTTAATACAGGTATTTTATTTTGAGTTTGTGCGACATTCACAGGATGGCTAAGTCTATCACTAGTGATGTTGAGCCTCATCTGTCTGACAAAGAAGGTGTAGAATGTTAAACTGTGTCAAATGTAGTCAGCGAATTGTCGATTTTTTTAAAATTTTCGTCACTGATTTTATAGTAGTCAGTACTGCATGGCCCTGTGCTAAACTTTGGTCCCTGTGATGCAATGAGCAGCCTTTCTTGCATTTTCAATGCAAATTCCATGCAAAAAAGTGAGGAAAATGAAAAATAGATTTTCTTCCAAACTAACAGATTTGAACTTTACATTTGATTTAATCGATTTAATTGACGTTTTTGCTCAGCCAAATGTAGCGGACATTTTATAACTTATCAATTGTAAGATTTGATGGAATGACTGACTGTTCATGTGATGGTAAACCAAAGACAAATTTCCACTATGGGCTATGGAAGTTCAAGTTATTTAGTATTCTATTCTAAATATATTTTCAAAGTATTTTTCCCAACACTTCAAGTAATTTCCCTCAGCATTGGCATGTGTTCATTTTCAGGCTAATTCATCCCTTAAATCTTAAAATATAATGTTTACTAAAAGCTAAAACCATGGGGCTGTAATTTCCCATATAATTTGGATCAAAGTCCAGTGCATAATCTTAATAAAAATAATGATTTATAATGTTTGTTTTCAGTCTGGCTAAAGGTCGCCATGCAAATCCAAACAAACAGCAACTCAAGTCTGATCTTGATAATCAAATGACAAACCGCCACTTCCTAGCAGGAAGAACCACAAAGCCCCATTTATTAATACTGTAATCTCATATGACTTTGTTAAGTGTAGTGTAATAAAACTGATCATAACCATACATACGACAAAGAAGGGTAACTGCTAGAATATTGTTTTCTCTTTTTTACTATCAAGACAAATGACCATGATTCTAAAATATTAATTGATTACTGCTATTTAATTGGCCACAGCTGGTTTCAATTGGTTAATGTTTCCATGTGTTTATGTTGAAGCGTGTTTTGATTTGAGTGGTGGTGTTGTTTGTTGCTCTGAGATGACGGCTTCCTGCTCCTGCTGTGTACCCCATTGTGAGGCGCTTCCCCTCAGCTCTTTATTATTCATGTCTGCCTGTTTCTCTGAGGAAAATGGACTTGAAATTTGGTGTTAAATCGACTGATGTGGTTGGTTCTTACATGATGGTGGGGCTATATTAATTAACTCTTACTCCAGGCTAAAGTTAGAATAAATGTTAGATTAAGTGCTCTTCTCTGTTTTTGGAAATTGTGGAATTGTTGGACTGGTTTCCCCTTGGGTTACTGGAGTGAACGCATTTGCTATAAAAGTAATTGTGTGTGCGTATCTTGTGCACTTGAATGCGAATTGCCAATCGACATAAAGATTAATAAGAAGGATGTGATGGCCCATGATAGTATTAATATATTTTTTTAAAACATCTATAGAAAATGGTTGGAATAGATTTTTATTAAATAATAATTGTTTAATATTGGAAAAATAGAAAAAGAAGGTTCTGTTGAATAGAAGGCAAAACATTGTCATCACAATCCCAGTTTGGACAAGCAATACGGATGAGTGTGTGTATAAATGCATTTATAAATATATAAATGAGTACATTATATTATAAATTAAAATTTTTGAAAAAAATAACACTATCCAGTAATAAACAAACAAATAAATTGTTAACGTTTCAGGAAATTTACTGAAACATTAATTTCACTGATTGAACTGAGAACTAGCCTAATACCTCATGAATAATATAATGGTGGTATTACAGCGTTTATTGAAAACATATTTCAATTGAAAACATTTTTTCAAGTATGTTTTGCTCCAGCATTTGCTCCGGCATTTGCTCCTGCCTGCTTTTCTAAACCAGTGGAATGGTTTTACTTTTACGATCACAATTACTGTAACTGAGTTTCAAGACTCTACTGTAACTATATTACACTCGGTTCACTTTCCTTAAACTTCCTTAAAGCTAACTCCTGTTTACTTCCAACAGTGAGAGGAGCATTTATACATCATCATGGACACGTTTTTCCGACGCCACTTTAGGAGAAAAGATGGAGCAACGCCAAGGGATACGGACTCCACCAGACACAGGAGACCAAGTGTTGCTGTACCCACAAGCAAGGCACGCCGCAGGTCCAGCGCTGGATTAGCCTCTTCCACTCTTTGTCAACGTCGCAGATCCAGTGTCCAACTCCAGGGGGCACCGTGTATTAGCAGTGGACGGATTGTGTCCCGGCAGAGAGGGGGTCCTGGTAGGAGGAGGTCTAGCACAACTACCCCAAGTCTTAACCCACGATTTGCAGTTCGACGCCGGAAAGCTGGAAAACTACGCACGATTGATACACACCTTTTGGGACCTTCCATGTTGTTGGCCAGTCTTTTGCAAATGGCAGACGAAGGAGAGGGGCCTCACGGCGAGCAGCAGGTAGAAGTGCGAGGGCTCCAATCAGACGGAGACGACAACAGCAGCAGCGATTACGATAGCCAATCAGACGACAGCCAGATCTCGGAGGGGGAGGAGCTTCCCGAAGAGGACGATCAAGTAGAGAGCTCTGATCCACCGCAGTCTTTCTCTCCTTCGCTTTCATTGGATGCTAAAACATGCAGAGAAGTCAATCCCTCTCCAGCGCACCCACCACCCACGCCTCACCCGGCACCTCCCACTTCGTCTCGCCCGCTAATACGTGCCCCACGCTGCCTTCGTAGGAACTCTTCACAGATTTTCGGAGGAGAGACAGGGTGGTGTTATCGGCATCGTGGTTCGAGTCAAAGTAAAAGAAGGAGGATTTCAACCATCTCCAAAGCTGGTAGTCCATGGCCCGGACGAGGACTGCCGCTGCCCTCAAACCGCAGGAGCTCAGTGTACCATATGCACCACCCGGCCTTTTACCGAGGCCCCGGGGCCCTCAGCCCGATGGGGGCCTATGACTCCCGCCTGGAGAGCTGGAGTGCCTTCCTGCTGTATGTAGTTCCTCATATCAATTAGTCAAACTCAGTTTATTTATAGAGCACTTTGCACCAACACAAAGAAGACCAAAGAGCTACTAAAAGGCTTAGAACATAGTAAAATAAAAATAACAATACAAGCAATTTGAGCAAAACATCTAGAGCTTTAAATTACTATTTTATTTAGAAACATTTGTTCCAGCAATGTATGTCATGCAAAAATCTTTTTTCATTATAATTTAATATTAACACATTTTTAAAAATAAACATTTGTAGCATCTTTTGACTTTTCACAACAAAATACATTGCTGCTTGTTGACTAATTTACTGTGTAACACACATATAAAACTGATAATGATAACTGATTTTCCATCAATAAAATGTCTTAACTTTTGTATTTTAAAACAATATGCTAAGAATAAAAAGTCGGGGCGGGTAATGTGCTAATTCAATTTAAAACTTATATTATATTTTTTGAATGAGCAAATTCTCAAAATGCCATCTGTAACAATTCATCAGGGGTCATTATATGACCCAAGAACAATCTGCCAATGTAGAGAGTGAGTTTGGCAGCTTGGTTCAATGTTTTTCTCAGCGAGACACATGTTCTGTCAGAGCTGTGACTAAACCCAGAACTAAACCTGGACCAGACCAGGACTAGAACAGGATCAAATCAAGCCCCTGATTACAGAGAATAACAGTAGGTAGTAATTGTGTGAAGGCGTATTGTATGTAGCCACATTCTGGAGCAGAGTGATGCATCGTCCTGGAGCAGCTTCGTTAGTGGCTCGCTTTTACAAAGACCCGGTCCATCCTGTCTTTGTCATGGTGTTTCTCTGACGCTAATTGACTCCCATTTTAACCCATTTGTACCAAGTCTATTGTTTACACACATCTCTTATCCTTCTGTGTGCTAGGAGTCTCATTCACAACAGCTGTACCTGCTACTACAGCACCATGATAATTCAGAAACATTTTTAAGTCAGATATCCTGTTGATGACAGTTGATGAGGTAGATCAGTTACATTAGTAATAACGATTAATACTGTTTTAGCAGTTTTGAATAGAATATTTTAAAACATGTGTTATAAATAGTAGACAAAATGGTTTGTAACTTTATATACTTAAAAACACATTTGATAATTTAGTTAATAATACTGGGGTTTAATATTACTGTAAGGATGTGCAAATATAATAATTTTTCAGAACAGAAAAATGGGCCAATTATATGTGCTACATATATGCTACATGTATGGAAATTAGATTACTACTTTGCAGATATGGGTATTGAGCTGTGCTGATGCCAAACCCAGAGAAAGGGCATCTGATGTTGACTGCATGATGTGAGGCAGTGCCTGACCATTGAGCATATTTTTAGTATTATTGCTTTCAACATGTAAGTCAGCACTTGATTGGTCTGTAGGCTGCATTAATGAGGTGATTCAGAGTGCTTGGTGAAATGCATAATTGTGATAGCATTAAGAACAACATCGTAACTGTAAGTACTTGCTAAAATCACTTATTCCAATTTTCTGGTGCTGATAAATTTGGTATATTGAGCATCAGATGTTTTTAAGTTAATTCAATGTCACTATGACCTAGGTTGTTATGAGGTGTCATCTAATATTAACTGAAGTGACTGGCTCCAGATTCACCATATGGCATGTTGTCTTGGGAAGGGCATCTGCTTTAAACACTTGCCTGTAGTGTTGTCACGATACTAACATTTCAAACTCGATTTCAGTACTTAGGAATAGACATGATACTATTACTATACTATTTTTATGATAATAAAAAAAAACACTCTTTATTTAGACAACAGAATGTCATTTTCAGCATTAAATAATAGTACTTTCTTTTATATTACCACATGGCCTTATATCTGTGTAATCCCTCAGTCGTCCAGGTATATATGGTCTTATACTAGTTCTAGTACAGCTCCAGATCATTCAAAAGCTATTCAGAAAAGGTCAATTTCTGTCCTGTTGAGATTACATTTTTAGTATCAATACTTCTTCGAATGAGTATCTAGATTTGATACTAGTTTTAGTATCAATTAGTATCTGATTTTTGATACTTTTACCAACCCTATTGCCAAATAATTGTGGCATCCCTAAGGGATTAAATAATATTTTTTTCAATTCAAAAAAACAACATGAAATATACATTTAAATAAATAATGAATAAAGTACTTAAAATGTTTTTGTTTGCTTCTGTTGCAGAAAAGCCATAGCGAAGTCCAGTCTCCAGCACACGGGTCCCACCTCCACAGAGCCGCGCCCAGAGCCTAGCAGCTCCATCGACTGGACCGTGAGTGTCCCCTGCCTCCTCTCATTATGTCACTGTCAATAAGCGGGTGTTTTCACATCCTAGAAATTGTCATTATTTGTGTATTGATTATCAGTTATTTTGTTTGATGTTTTTTCAGGAAAATGCACAGTTTGGTGACCACATCTGGTTTGAGACGAGTGGCTCTGGAGATTTCTGTTACGTGGGGGAACAGTACTGCATCGCAAAGTCCCTGGTGAGTGAGTGGAAACAAAAAATACATACTTAAAAATAGCGAAAGACCGATATATCAGTTGGATGGTATAGTGTATCTGCTATCAGCCTTAAATCTTCACATTATGCAGACACAAAGATAACTGCACAAAACTACACTGACCACACTGCTGTCTTATAAGTTTGTGGTAAAACAGGGCTGAGGGTGAGTTTGTTGTAAATTTAAATGACATCATTTGGGGAAATTTATTAATGGCCCTATATATCTGCCTAAAAATATTGGTCATCAGTATCAGGCCAAGAAAAAATAAACAAACATATTGGTCAATCTCTACCTTAAAGATGCATTATGTGTCTACTACCTGTTGGTCTCCATGGAGATATTATTGTTTTGCCTGGAATTTTCCACAGTATGGCATTAAACATATCTGTTTTTATTGCTAATATATAAAACTGCGTGTTATTTGTCTCCATGGAGATAGATAAGTTTAATGCCATCTTGTGGAACATTCGAGGCAAGGTGGTGGAGGACTGTCACACCGAAAGTTACATAATGTAGATGTAATGCTACATTACATCTTTCTAAATTTTTTTTTTTCTCTGCAGCAAAAGTCAGTGGCCCGGAAGAAGTGTGCTGGTTGTAAGATTTCAGTCCACACGATGTGCATGGAGCAGCTGGAGAAGGTAACACAGGTTAATAACTATATATTGATACTTTACATTTAATTTGACTCTTTTATTTTCCTTCTCTGTTCAGATAAACTTCAGGTGCAAGCCTTCATTCAGGGAACCAGGATCTCGGACTGTCAGAGAGGTCAGTCACATGACACAAGTGGTTGGTTAAATTCAGTATCACGTCACTTAAACTGCTTTAGATGTAAATGTGGGTTTTCAGTGTTTTCCAATTCTCAAGTAATAATAGAAGTACAAAATAGTCCTGGTTATGTGCGGCTTTCATTATAGAGTTTAGACTCTGTGCAGTCTTAGATTAGCTCCAGTCTAGGGTTGAGTCAGTTGAAAATATGTCTTGTAATTAAAGGAGCACTTGAGTCACTTTTCTAGTGCAGGGTCTGATATCTGCTTGTTACTGCTTTGCCTTTGCCTAGCATAAAACATTTCTATTTTGCATTTATTGCATTACTTTTTTTAATACATTAATAAAAACATGCATTCTTACTGTTAGCAGGGTTGCCTCTCCACAGATCTGACCTGTACATTCTCCTGCTGCTTGACTCCATGAAGATAGATGAGTTTAATGCCATAGTGTGGATCCTTCTAGGCAACGCAATAACAAGCAGCTGGCAGACCCTCCACCAGAAAAGTTACATAGTGCCCCTTTAAATAAGTTTACATTCAATCCTATTACATTATTACCATGAGTAATTGTGTGTTTGTGTTGCCACTTGGGTGATTAATTTTTCTCCGTATGAATTTAATTGTTGAATACCTTTTAACTTGTTCTTATGAAACTTGTCTAAACTACACTATTAGATGTGTATTTGAATGCTGAGTATTTGCGTCTGTGAATTTGGTGTGAAGAATTTGCAAATAACCGAGCCTACACCTCCATTAAAAATAGTTTTCTGTTTCAGCCAAGCGTTGTGAGGCATCACTGGGTTCACAGGAGACGGCAGGCGGGAAAATGTCGCCAATGTGGAAAGGTTAGCCTCTTTTAGACAATACAGAGATTACACATTATGCATTTAGTCAAAACTACAAAAATAGAAAATGTAACTTCTTTATTCCTTTTTTGGCTTTTACTTTAGAGGCATTGATCAGCCCCTATTTCTGATTATTATTGCAATAATTTACATCATAATTTAAAATAATAGTCATAATTTTTGTACTGTAAATCTGTAGAGGAAAAATAGATTTATTATAATTTTAATTTTATGGAACAAGCCCCTGTATCATTCAGAACAGAATTTAGTATGAAAAAGTATGGAATAGATAGCATTTCATTTTGCAATCAATCAAATTTGATACCAATGTCATACCAATACCAGTAGTACAGTACTTTTATAACCAAATGAAAACCAAATGTACTCCTCAGTGTGTCTGCCATATTATTGTATACCCTGAAATACTTTTTTTAGATGTTTAGTGTCAACGGTGGCTAGTAGATGTTCTTTTAAATACATTAAATGGCATAACCCTAGACGGTACCCTGACCCTGTACCCTATCAGTACATTTCTCTGGATCAAACCCGATGACTGCATCCAGTATCTATATCGGTGCTTGTCTCATCTTTACTCCATAAACGAACCTCCATGTTTATGTTTAACAGGGATTTCAGCAGAAGTTTTCATTTCACAGTAAAGAGATTGTGGCCATCAGCTGCTCGTGGTGTAAACAGGCTGTGAGTAACAATGCACTCAAATTCTTTTGTCAACATCGCCCCCGGACCACCACTTTTTAAACAATGAACATTTAATAAGAAATAAATACATAAAGTCTCGTCTCAAACAATATTGGCAAACAAAATAAAACTGGTAATTTTCCTCTTTTCATTTAAACTTGTGGTCTTAGCTGGTTGTGATTTCATATTTAAATACCTTAAATATTACATACATACATACATTAAACATAAACATTATAATATTTTAGGGTTTTGATGTTGCTTTTTAATTATTTGTTTGTAATAGATTAAAGCTGTGTATGTCCTTTTCTATATGTATCATTAGTTTTTTTCTGTTTCAGTATCACAATAAGGTGACGTGCTTCATGCTGCAGCAGATCGAGGAGTGCTGTTCTTTAGGAGCTCACGCCGCTGTCATAGTCCCGCCCACATGGATCATTCGAGTCCGAAAGCCACAGGTTAAATTTCTTGTTAAATTGAGTATGTACAATTTAAATATGAAGTGAATTCATTGTATCTTGTAGCAAAAGCTTTTTTTTTTAATTCTTGCTGATGTACATTTGGTTATTATTATTATTCATTATTTTTTTGCCAATACACATTATTATTCAAAGGCGCTCTCTGTAATCTTTTTGGTGTAGGGTTCGTCACCTGCTTGTTTCCATGGAGATGTTATTGCGTTGCTTGAAATGTACCTTATATCTGCATATTATCCATCTCATTGGAGTCAAGTTACAGTCAACCAGGCCAAGTTACAGGTCAGATCTGTGGAGAGGCAACCCCACTCACTGTAAGGAAAAACAGCACTGAAGAAAATGCAAATTAAGTTAAATGCCCTACTATGGAATATTCCAAGCAATGCAATCATACCTTCATGGAAACAATCAGCCCTCCAACACAAAACCTACAAAGTGCACCATTGAGATCATTTATCAACATTATTTATATGACTAAAACAATGGCTGTTGTTGTGTCCTTGGGCAGGACACATCACCCATCTTACATATGTCTGACAACATTTTTCTTTCTGCAGACATCTTTAAAGTCCAGTAAAAAGAAGAAGAGGACGTCACTGAAAAGCAATAAGTTGAGCAAAAAGGGAGCAGAGGTGAGAATGCTATGGTACACTGCTCTGCGTTATGTAAATGAATGAATCTGTACAAAAAGAGTTTAAAACTTTTCCTTTTTTTTCATAAAATACTCTTAATTTTACACATCTCTGGGGGTAATAACTGCTCTGTCTCTGTCTCTTCTCTCAGCACACAATACATGTTAGGTTATAAATGTTTATTTGATTACTAAATTAGTTGACTTTTTTTCAATAATGGATTGCTTCAGCCCAAAATGAAAATTCACTGATAATCACAGTTTGAAAGACTTGAATCTTGGAACTTGGCTTAAAAAGGTCATGGAGTTTTTCAGATTGCATTTTGTAAAAGCAACACCAGAAAAACGATATTCTGTCCATCTTTACATTTTATTGAAGGGATGTTTGTTTGGTCATATTCGGTGGTCGCACTAAATTGTCTCTCTTGTCAGCTTCAGGACGGTCGGTGGAAGGCGTTCTTAGTGAAGCCGCATCCCTCTCAGTTAATGAAACCTCTCTTAGTGTTTGTGAACCCAAAGAGTGGAGGAAATCAGGTACTGGCTCACTCATTTATGCAACATGTTATTGTCTAAATAAAATGTTTTAAATATCTTTATTTTCAGGGAGCAAAAATCATCCAGTCCTTTATGTGGTATCTAAACCCTCGGCAGGTGTTTGATCTGTCAAAGTCTGGACCCAAAGACGGGTAAGACCAAATCTCAAATTATAAACTTTTTACGGCACAAATACCATGTATAAAAATCAAATGTATAAAGTGAATACAGTGAGTGATTTTGATCTTGATCACCATTCCTCAATTATGTGACCAGCTTTATGAAATCAAACTGAATTGTAAAGTAAAGTTTAATGTGGCATAAACAGATGGCATAAACTGATAATCTTGACATCCCTACTCTGATTCCATTCCTTCTTTAGGTTAGAGCTCTATGCCAAAGTGCCAAATTTACGAATACTGGCCTGTGGAGGAGATGGAACGGTGAGTGGGTTCAGTTGTTTTATTATCACGTACAAAAAGTTGAGAGTTTCATTTTTAGATTTTAACTAGATTTAAATTACAAAGTTCAAGTGTTTATTGTATCCAAAACCAAACCCGAAATTACATTCCTCTCATTTGTGCAGGTGGGTTGGATTTTATCAGTGCTGGACGAGTTGAAGATTCGACCTCCACCACCAGTCGCCATCCTACCTCTTGGGACGGGGAACGACTTGGCCCGCACACTCAACTGGGGTGGGGTGAGTAGTGTCTCTTGGCAAAACCATACAAAATCAACTATTAAATAAAGTGAATCATTTTGACTTCCATTCCGGCTCAGGGTTACACAGATGAGCCCATAACGAAGATCCTGTCCCATGTGGAGGATGGAAACATAGTGCAGTTGGACCGATGGGACCTCCAGGTGGAGCCAAACCCAGAGGCGCGGCCCGAGGACAGAGACGAACATCAGACTGATAAAGTGCAGTTCTTCACATTATGAACAATAATCATATGCTGAATAATATCACTAAGTGTAGTTAATAAATTGTCAATGTAATCATTCAGTACCCTGATTTAAAATAGTGTGCTTGCTAACCTGCTCATTGTATTCTGTAAGAATGTCTCTCTGAAAGGTGGAGTTTTGCCAATGCGCTATATAGTGTTATCCTAATACTCAAATTTCAAACTCAAAATTAAGGAAAAGGCTTGATACTTAATACCAATTTTATTTCAATACCTCAATTGGCATTAAAATTGTTTTTTGTATAACAGCTTGAGATTTTCAACAAAAAATAATAGTAGTTTCTTTAATATTACCATGTGCTTGTACCAGTTAAAATATAGACTATTCAGGAAAGTTAGTTTAAATGTAGTTCTATTTATGCTTTGTTTTGTTTTTGGTTTTTTTCTATACCTGCTCAAATTAATGTCTAATTTCTGTACTTTTAATGTCGATTGATAGGATATCCGTAATGCTATATCTAGTATCATTATAATTATTTGTCGTGTTTAAACTAGCACTTCTATGCATATAACAGACTGGAAGGTTGTACATTTCTTAAAACTGAAAAACTGTTTTTGCCTTTAGCTTCCCATTGACGTCTTCAATAACTACTTCAGCCTGGGCTTTGACGCTCACGTCACACTGGGCTTCCATGAATCGAGAGGTGAGCACATTTTTCCCCCTTTTTAAAAAATTTTCCTACTAAACTTGCAATGACATAAGCTTTTGGTTTTTAGGGTGCCAGGTTATTTGAATGAACTGTTCATAGAAAGTATATTAATATGTTTCTGTCATAAAGTCATAAAATTATTTCCTCAAATAGTTAGACATGTTTACTGATGTATGTTTCAGTGTGTATCATGGCCTCTGTCTATTCTTCAAACTGAGAAAGTTAACCAAGAATATAATTTACACAATATGTGACATAATTTATATTTATTTAAGTTGTGGATTGCAAAATTCAAATATAAAAATACAAAATTGGCGGTTACAGTGTCCAAAGGCTTCTAACACTGACTTTGTTATTGTTTTTAATCAAATATTTTGTCATTTCAGAGGCAAATCCAGAGAAGTTCAACAGTCGATTCAGGAATAAAATGTTCTATGCAGGAGTAAGTGCGTCCTTCTGTTCAGATGAGAATAAAAAGGAGATTTGTAATTGAATCTAATGTGAGGCACACCTCTGTTTGTGCTTTTCAGACGGCCTTCTCCGATTTCCTGAGCGGGAGTTCCAAAGACCTCGCCAAGCACATCCGAGTCGTGGTCAGTTCAACCTCCTACTCTTATGTCTTCAACTGAAGAACATTTATTTAAAATGTGAAATTGAATACAGAAGGGTTGCCTCTGCTGAAATTCTTAAAATACTTTTGATGATTTGAAGTTGATCTATTTTTTTTGTGTTTACCTTTTCTCCTCAGTGTGATGGGACAGACCTTACAGCCAAAATCCAAGATCTGAAGCTTCAGTGCCTCCTCTTCCTCAACATCCCCAGGTGAAACATTAGGACTCCTTATTGGTGTATAGTTAATAAGTCAGTCTTTAATTCTGTAACTAAATGTGGTTGATATTTTCCCCTAATAGATACGTGTGTATTAAAAAGCAATTTAGTATGAATAGTTTAAAGCCCCATTTATGTATTTATTGTTCATTTGTTAGGAACAGACACCATATGAGCTAAAGTTGTACTATCTGATGATGGTAAAACTTAAGCTTAACTAACTCGCAACATCATCACCTGATTTCTCTTGTTTTCAAATTGTGACAGAGGTAGTGGAGTTTGAATTGTTAGCTGTGGTTTTAAAAATTATGTTACCCCACTACAAGATAAAAGTCTCGTGCTCCTGTCTTAATGTGTACATTAACATTTTGATAGGTACTGTGCTGGGACAGTGCCGTGGGGAAACCCAGGGGAACACCATGACTTCGAGCCTCAGAGGCACGATGACGGCTACATCGAGGTCATCGGCTTCACCATGACATCACTGGTCTGTCTCTCCGACTAATATTGGGGTTTAATTTACAATTATAATAAAATTACTAAATAAAAATACATACATTTGCCTTGTAATTATACATGAACAAATATATTCCCTACAATGTAAGTTTTGAATACGTTTGGTAAACATTTTTTTTACTAACTTGATCAAATACATTTTAGTGAATGGTTCTGCTTTTATTGTCACCCAGGCCACGCTGCAGGTGGGCGGTCACGGCGAGCGGCTGCATCAGTGCCGAGAGGTGACTCTGAGCACGTTCAAGTCCATCCCAATGCAGGTGGACGGAGAGCCCTGTAAACTCGCCCCCTCCATCATCCAGATCAGACTGCGCTCCCAGGCCAACATGGTCCAGAAAGCCAAGAGGAGGATCTCCATGCCCCACCTCAACGAGTGAGAACCAGAGCACTTACACTCAAATATTTACATGTAGACAGACGTACAGATGTAGAAGACAAGGCCTCATTGAATAGTGTGTTCAGATCCAAGGTCGATGGTTTGATCCCAACTCTTACCAGTGTTACTGTGTTCGCGAGCAGAACACTTCACCAACCTTGCCTCTGTGTAATTATGTTGTGTTGAGTGATTGGTGGTGGTTGCTACCAAGCTCTGGCTACTATGTGTGGGATGTGAAAGAGTAATGCAAGAAATGGCAAAAGAAAAATTCAATTCTGTCAACTGGACAAAAAGTTTTTTGAGTGAAGATGTTTTCTTCAGTTCTGATGCAAGAAATGCAATACAAGACTAACAAATACCAAGTCAATTGTATTTCTGGATGGGTATCACTGCTCTTGTGATCTCATGCCAAAATTGCAGAAATTAGTGCTTCATGTTTAAGACAAAAGCCAGAGCTGAAGAAGTTGTGGTTGTATGTATGTGAGAAAGATATATAAGATCAGGAAATAGAGCGCCTGTAAAGTAAAAAAGAAACTGACACTGACATTTAAGTAGAAAAATATACATTTTAAAAGTGTATAAATATCTTAAAAATGTCTTGTTTTTGTCTGACAGTCAACAGCCGGTGCCAGAGAAGCTGCAGATTCGGGTGAACAGGATCAGTATGGCAGCATATGAAGCTCTGCACTATGACAAAGACCAACTCAAAGAGGCCTGTCAGTAACTACACAGATTAAACTTAAAATGGACTTTTTGGAAAGTTTTGCCCAATAATTATTTTTGTTATTTTGCATACCTATTATCCCGTTTTTTTGTATAGCCACTCCCCTGGGTCTTATCACTGTACCTGGAGACTGTGATCTGGAAACCTGTCGACGGCATATAGAGAGACTGCAGGACGACACTGACCAGGTAAAAACACACATTTATTTTGCACAAAAACTGACTGATTTATTGAAAAATGTTTGAAAGTAATATAAAGAAAGTAGTTGAGGAATTATTTGCAAAACATGTACATTATAAATAAAATAAATAATAAAATACAATTTTTATTTTACAGGACGGTGATCCGATGAGAGGAGAGTGTTTTTCATCTCAGAAACTGTCCATGAAGTGGTGTTTCCTTGACTGTAAGTACAAAATAACAATACAAAGTTTTAAAAAATAAATAAATAAAAGGTTTAATAACAACTTCATTTCTGTTCTTGTTGACTAGGTACTACTGCTGACCGTTTCTACAGGATTGACAGAGCTCAGGTACAAAGTTACAGTAATTTTTCAGTCAACTGAAGAAATAGCCTATTATTAATATTATATTATTGACCCAAGAATCACTGTGAACACAGTTTGATCTGTCTTTAAGAACTACTTTTAAGATCAACTGAAAACTGGAGATAGTTGCGCCACCAATGTCCATCCAGTTTGCAAATAAACATAGATTTTGTTATGGTAGGCTTTGGTTACACAATTTTATTTAAATTATTTCATCTCATGCAGTATAAATGTCACGTAATGCCCACCTATGGGTTTCAGTGTAGCGATTAACAATTTAAAAACAAAATTTACTATCTTTTGAATGGGAAAAAGTCCTCAAAATGTCTAAGTATTGTTTATCATAGTCTCTTCTATTAATGTGAATCACTAAAGTAGTTTCATGAGCGGAATTCAATGGCCGAACTATGTAGTACTCCGCCTTGTTCCTCTCCTGATCAGCGCACTAACTTGGTGCTGTGGTTTTAGGAGCATCTGAACTACGTGACCGAGATCTCTCAGGAGGAGCTGTACATTCTGGACCCAGAGTTGGTGCAGACAGAGACAGTGGGGACGTCCCCCGCCATGCCGGACCTCGTGGACTCAGACGAACAGAGAGAGTTCAGCTTCGGCTCCTCCCCCACCTCCCCCTCCACGCCCACCAACTCTGGAGCCAACAGGTGAGATACTGACATGCTGGATCATATAAAGTATGTTGAATTTTCTTTTAACATTTTATAAATAAGATTCGATATGGGGTCATGTTAAAATTTAATATTGCCTTTTACTGATAACAGTTGTAATGCTGATTCATTGAATTACAAAAACTACACAAATACCAGTTGGTTTATACCTTAAATGTAACATTTCAATCTGAATCCTCACTACTGAAACCCAAGCACGTGCAGCCAATCACTAATCAGTGCTAGTGCAACCTCTGCAGCTCAGTGAGTGGATTATGGAGGTTCTGAGGCATGAACATATAAGTAGAATGAGGAAAACTTGTATGCGTCCTCTATACGCAGGTTAAGGTGCAGGTTGAGTTTGTGAGTTTGTGAGTGTAGGCTACATACGCCACCTTTAAACTAGAAAAGTTTTTCAATAATGTGTTTTTTAGATTAAAAGTTGGAAAGTTTAATATTTTGATGAATATAGAAAGGATTTTATATTTTTTATGACCTGAACCTTTCATAATTTTAAAACTCTAGTAGTCGTATTAGTATTATTAGTGACAGCAATGATACCATAAAAATAGATATAAATAATAATAATAATAATAATAATGCATTTTATTTATAAGCGCCTTTCAAAGCACCCAAGGACACTGAACAAGATAAAATAAGATAAAACATATAAATACAATAAAAACATAACAAAAAACTGATTGATAAAAGATGTGTGATTGGTTATAGATACACAAGTTCCTTATTTATTCCTATTAACTAGTGCATTATAGTAGAAATAGATTTGGAGACAATTTTATTTATTTTTTTTACCACTGACAGATTTGTCATATCAATTAAAACATTTGCATCAAATTATAAAGTACCTGGTCTTTCTCTCTAGACAGACAATAGTGACGGTCTGTTCTGTGTGAGCTGAGCGCCTCCTAGTGTCCGCTGTGCTCACTACAGTCTCTATTGTAATGACTGAATGTGTGAATGAACTGAGCTGGTGTTAACGGGCAGCAGCTGGTCGTTATCTGAAACCATCTCCAACAAAACGAACTCCTGCAGATCTTTGAAATGCTGTTTCCATGACAACGAGAGGGGAACGCTGACCAGTCTCTGCGGCTATTGTTTTCATATAGAGACAATCAATACTGAATACTACTGAATACTATCTAACTAAAGCACTAGAGAAGAGGAAAAATATATCAGATATTCACCATACTACTGTAGTGAAGCTAAACATGCATTCCACCATTCTTTTAACTTTTATTGTAGTACTATAAGTAGATAACTAGGGCTAGTATTTATTAATAATGAGGTAATGGATTTTTTTGTTTGTTTGTTTTTTAGAATACAGAAGAGAATCTATAATTTTCAGTATAATGATCTGCCTATCACCAAACAGCATTACCTAGCAATTTAAGTTGAGAGGTCAAAAACAAGAGAAAAAAAATCTGTTGAGATGCCTGTTCAGACAGAATAACACTTGGTTACTATTTCTGGAATATTTTCAAATCAGATTTTCTCTCATAACATTTTTATAGAGGTATTCAGTTAAGTAAATTAGGTTACAAGGTTTTATTCAGCACATTTGTAACTGAAGATCACAATTTGTTTTGCCTACTCTATTCTCTGGCTTTTAACACTGCATGTGGTCCTCTGTTATTTTTTAGGGATTTGTTTTTATTTATTAATTGTATTATTGTTTTAATATTCAGTTTTATTATTTTTAATTATTGCGTTAACTGTTTGATTTTCATTATGTACAGCACATTGGAAAGGGCTTGATTTGCATTGTTTCCTCGTATTTGTGTCTCATTTCTGCGCCTTGTTTCTTTGTTTTATTTTTTAGGGTCCGAGATTTTCAGAGGAAGAGGATTTCTAGTGACAGCTCAGTGGCTGATGCTTTGTCTCAAAACTCAAAGGCTCAGCTCTGCAGGTAACCATCTTAGCATTTTTTTTTAAACTTCTGGGTGAACTCACTTTTAACTGTAAAAATGTATGTTTACTGTAAAAAAGTATAAAGAACAAAGGAAGATTCAGGAGGCAGATTTTAAGATAAGTGGGGTTTTCGTAGTAGTTGGACAAAGTAGTACATGCTATAGTTGTTTTATCAATTTTAAGGCCACTTGATTATGGACAAAACATCATAATTATTTTGGCCTTAATTGAAATCATACTTATTTGAAGCAATCAAATACTTGAAGTATTGTCAAAAGTTACTTACAGAGAAAGAATGGTTGGTGGTTTATCTTTTAAAAGCCACTGTAGAAATGAACAGTTTAGCAATAACTGCAATTACAATTAAAATTCAATTATTTACTAATTGAAGCTTAGATTAATGTCCTGGAAAATATATAGTCTGCCATGTTATGCGAATTTAAGTAGTCCAACTAAATAACTAGAATTCGTGATCTGTAATATTTACTTCTACTTCACTGTAACATAAATAAAGCTCATGAATCATGTAGTAACTGCCTTATACCTTTGTGTGGCAGTAGAGTGTGTAGCATTGCAAACATTGTGAAAATTGAATATTGCATACCTTATATTATTATATAGGTTATATTGTTAGATGCATCAATCATTTGACCGCTTTAAGTTAATATTATACCCGGGGTAGAAGGTAACTAATTACAAATCTTCAAGGTACTGTAATAGATAGTAGATATTTAGAGTAGATATTTTGTGTAATTGCATTTTTTAGTTGTATTGTACTTGAGTATTATTCTATCCATGTCATTTTAATTAACTACTTTTAAAATCCTAGTTACTGAGTATAGCATATGTCCTAACTGTCTCAATCCACAGCTGTCTGACCACTTATACTGACAAACACACATAACAGCACCATATCACCTGCTCTGATGTAGACATAACATAACATATTGTTATATGATTTATAATATTGTATTATAATATTTTTCTCCCTTTTATGTATTGTTCTTATTTTGATATTCATTAAATGTATACAAAAAATATATGCATACACATTATGGTACATGTAAATAATAAAAAAACAGTTAAATTATAAAAGGTTAGTGTTTTATATCTAAAATGCCACTAAAATTGTGGTCAAAATAACTAGTACTTTGATTTGTATTTTTCATGCATACTTTTTACTTAAGCCCAAATTTGGCAACAGTACTTAGAGAGTGCATTTTTAGCCTAGTAATTGTAATTTTACTTTGTACAGATTTTCAGTCCTCTTTCCACCACTGATTATAACCCATACTATCGGGTTCCTCATCAATCAAAACGATGACAAATTAATCTGGCAACAAATTCTCTCTGGTTTGCTCTAAACCGCTCCTAATGCTTTAAGACGGGGAATAAGAGCTATAAAAGTTACAGAAAGGTTACGTTTCAGCCTTTCCATTGCTTCATGACTCATTCCTACTCTTTCCATTTAAGTGCTTCTGCTTGCTCATGATTTAACCATAATCTGTTAATCATAGGTTAAAACATGGGCTAGTTTTTCCCTTCTGTCTCCACTGTTAAATTACACTAGTCTTGCATTTGTGGTGAAACTAGAGGAAACTTGGATGAGTAGGAAGCTCTCAGCATTTTATATTATAATAGTTTAAGCAGTTGATTAAAGGATGCAGTAGACTACTTGACCAACAAAGAAATTGCTGCTTACTTAATATTAAGTCTGGGAGCCATTTTCAATATTATATTTTGATTGTGAAAAATAGATGAGGTCCAGGGTCATTTCATATTTTATATAATAGAAATAAGATTGGGAAACAGACATGTTTTTAGATATGCCAGTTACACAGCACATGCACTATCTTACTGTGACCAGGTGTTGTCATCACCTTGTATTCATGGAGATAAGTTTAATGCCATGCTGTGGGGCATTCTAGGCAAAACAATAACCTCTCCATGGTGACAAGCAGATGGTGCATCCTCCACCAACAAAGTGTACATTGTGCAGCTTTAATTGTAGGCCAAATGTAGTGTATGTTTAGTCAACTGATGGTCATTTGGACCAAATGATCATAGCTTGAACCTTTAATAGATTGTTGGCTTTGAGCAGTTTGGCACTGTCTTGTTTTTTCTACACTAAGCTCAGACATCTGTTGGGACAGTATTGGGTCAGTAATTTTTAAAGTACATTTTTTAGAGAGAAAACAAGACTGCTGGTGCTATAGCTGTGCATGTTGTCCTCATTGTCTCTTGTGTGTTAATTTAAAGGAGAGGGGCAAAGATTCTCAATGTGCACCGTTCCAATACAACCCTCGCCGATTTCAGGCCCATGATTAGGTAGGAGTCCAGTACTTCCTGTGTGTGAGCCTCCACTTCCTTTATCTGACCCGTTGACTTCCTGTTTGTGATTCGCTGACTTCCTGTGGCTTGGTTTTGGTTGTGCTTTATGTCCGTCTACCGCCACATTCAAATATTTAAAGAAATGGTTAAAAAGTATACATTGGTTTGTCCTGTTTTCTTTGCAGTTCGTCAACTCCAGTCCCACGCAACACTGAAAAAGGTAAATACATACTTGACTTTATTACAATATCTGGCATATATTTAAACAGACAAGATGACAAAAGACACCATAGGCACATCTGCAATCTAACAGTTGAAAGTCACCATAGATTTCAGAAGTTTGGTCCTGGATTATGGCTTTTATCTCCAATTACTGGGCCTAGTCACATGGAACAAAAACTGGCAGAAAGTTCAATATCTTTTCTATCAGTATAGATAAACTTATAGATATGGATTATTTTCCACCCATAGCCTCAGAAAGTGGTGCCATTATTCAGTCCTAAAGACGTGCTTGTTGTCAGTGAAAACTTTTAAGGCTGAATCTCCCATAGAGTTATATAAGCCCCTGTCCACCATCTAAAATTATGACATTATCAAAATCTAGAGCTTGATACTAGAAACTAGTACATAGACAGACTATAAATAAACTTAATTACAGAATTATAGACACCCCAGTATTCATCCTGGCTGAATCGGGTATTGGTTCAAAATATCAATTCAGGATATTAGTTTGGGAAAGTGATTATAAATGTTACAGTGATCAATTAATGCATTTAAGTTTACTTGGTGGCCACTGTTGACACACTTTGTATCAGGTGATATCTTCTCTTTCATGGAATGTCTATAAACTGATATTGAGTATTGACAGAAACTTAAAACATCATATTGACACTGTACCTGAAAAACAGAATCGTCTCTATATAAAATAACTTTATATGCTACTTTATGTTCTGGGTACAATCGGTCTTCTCTTTTACAGATGCTGAGTTAATAGAATGTGTAAAGACTGAAAACTTAAGCAGAGTAAGTAACTCGTGTTTCCTGTTCTGTAAAAAGTTTGATACCAAAATAAATCTTGTTTTTTTTTTTGTTGCAGTTGATGGTGCTGCACCAGCAGGGGGCAGACCTGCTGCTTCAGGATCAGAACGGCTGTACACTGCTCCATCACACGGTGGATGTTGGCAGCAAAGACATTATGAAGTACCTCATAGACAATGGTGAGGATATATATCACTTTGTTTTTATACATGTTTAGAAAGAGCAAATAATCTGTCAGTAAATTGTGTTTTTGATTGTGAAAACTTTAGGATTTCCTATTAGACATAAATCTGTTTGACTTGAAATTCCTTTTTTTTGTATGCCTGCTTAAAACTTCAAATGTGATGTACACCAAATGCATTTTTAATGCATGTTTAAAATGGGAATGAAACATGATTTAGTTTGACTCTGATTAAAAGAACTTTATGTAACAACTGACCCTCGATTGCCTGTGCCTAAACCCACAGATAGAGGACACATACAAGTTTTTCTCATTCTCAGTATATGGACAGGCCATGCCTCATGTGTAACCTCAGAGCCTCCAGAATTCAGTCACTGAGCTGCAGAGGCTGCACTAGCGCTGATTCATGATTGACTGCAGGTGCAGGTTAGGTAGTGAGAATTCAGATCAGAGAGAATGCTCTTAGGTTTAAACCAACTGGATTTCAGTATTGAAACTGGCAACCAAATGAGAGACTAAACAACTTGGCCATCTGCCATCCTGTACAACGTTTATGTCATTACTAATAACCGTTATAATGCAGATTTATTCTTAAATGTTATATCTGATTTGAATATGTCTACCTCTTATCTGGGGATGCAGATAGTTTCTGTTTCAGTTAGTTTCTGACATTTAAAATCAAAATCATATGTTAAGTCCTGCTTTGGCTTGTATTTTTAAAAATCTATTTAACCCAGTTTTAATCCTGTATTAAAACGTTCATCATGTTTTGGTCTCAGTTTAGTCTAGATTTAGTCTTGTTTAGTCTTTCCTGTTCTATATTCATTTTATGTTACTCAGTTTAAGATGGGAGTTGAAAAGGTAACATTTTTAAGGTGGTACTTTGTGTGAAACAAGTGCAGTCATTCATTTATAACAGTATCAGCTACGAATGAATGAACCTAAACTGAATTAGGGCCAATTTGATTAGTTTGCTTGAGGCTAATAGTAAACTGGAGCGTGTTTTTTTTTCCCAGCAGCAGGTGAACGCAGCCTGTGCATTGAGTCCCGTCTCCTTCAATAAATCACCCTCAGTTTGATGGATGAGGCTGAACTCTTGACTGTGACAGGAACCTGCTTACTGCTCCAAACCAAAGCAATCTATGTCATCATCAGTTTTGGATCATGGCTTGATACACATTTCCAATGTCATTTGAGAACTGTTTACACATTATTAATTAATTAAACAAAAAATGAAGTAATCAGATACCAAAACATACAACTGGCACTTATCACAAGGCCAGGCTGGTAATGGTGTAAATTCTCAGTAAACTACTAAATAAACTTCTTAACAAAGTTTTTAGGCCAAAATGTCAGTTTGCCAAAAAGTTAAGTTGTCTTGTTGGTGATTTTAGTTAGATTGATGGTTTTTAAATCTGTCTAATGTGTGTGTCGCTTCTTCCAGTGCCCACTTTTCACCTGGACGTCACAGAGAAGGAGACGTGAGTGATTTTAAAAACTTTATTGCATGTATAATAGTAATGGGGTAAATATTTGATGTACTTCGATAAGCTTGATTGCATGTATTACATTTGCGTGTATTTTGTTGCAGAGGAGAGACGGCTCTGCACAAAGCCGCCAGTTCGTGTCAGAGGACCATCTGTCACTTCCTGGTGGAGGCTGGAGCTTCACTCATGAAAACTGACCTTCAGGTAACTTTGTTTATCATATGACAGATTAGACAACAGATTTCAACAAAACATAAAGATTTTGATCCAGTTTCCTTGATATTATCTTGCATTTTTGGGAAGTTTATAATTTTACTAACTGAAAATAGGCATCACAAAGAGGTAATACCTAGCAACTGTAATGTTAACAAAGGCCAAAATGTGTCTAAATTACACAATTGTTATGATTAGACTAATAAAAACAAACAACAAAGCCTTAATTTCGTTAAATGAAGGTTTAAATTGCCAGAAAAATAAAAGAAATAACTTCCTTTCCCGTAAACCGTCCTTGCATTTTAGATGGAATTTTCCGTGTTGATGACATAGGCAGAGGTATTCTGTTTTACAACTCACCACTACTTCCTGTATTTTTGTACTTTTTTTTTCCACAACGTTTTTACACGAACTGCCACTTAACTGATGTGAAACTATGATAAATATTTACCACCAGGTATTTTTTAGAAAACCTGCCATATGCACTTTAACTGGTTTGGACTAAACCAAGTATGGAGAACTTTAGGGAAGACAGACACTCCCTTCCACCCTACTTTAAAAGCATCCCCTTTAATTAAATGCATCCCCTTTAATTCACCTAGGCCATTTCAGTTTAATTGCGTTATATTTCCGAGGCACATTTCCTGGTGGTTTCTCAGGCCGCTGAGTGCCACCAGCGAGTATCTCAGGAGCATGTGACCCACTTGTATAAAGTGATTAATGTTGTGTGTCAATGAGGAGCCCGGACTCTGCAGGATCTGGCCACAATCTGGGACTGGGACTCGCCATGACAAAGGCCTCAGCACTGCGTTTCCATGGAGATGTCAGCGCTAACAGGAAGCAGCCCATAATCTCACTTTCTCTCTCTCCTCCACCAAAAGAAAAGACTTCATGTGATACTCTGAGTGTGGAGTGGGGGTACTCACTACTTTAGTACTTTGTAAACATGGATATTTTCCTTGTTTTGTGTGAGTTTGAAGAAGTGGATGGAGAAAGTAATAGTTTGAAAGTGAGCTTAGTGGTAGGTACAAAATCATAGTTGCAACCAAAATTATATGGGCTAAGTCTTAGATGTTTTGACTGCATTTGTAATAACATTGTAGGTATTACATTTTTTTTTTTTTTTTTTTTTTTGTGGACTGAATCAGAGGTGGGTAGAGTATTCAAAAATTATACTCGAGTACTGTTACTTCAAAATATGTATTACGTAAGTAGAAGTACAAAGGTAGGAGTAAAAGTATGGTGTCTGAAAACTACTCGGAGAAGTGCAATTTCATTAAAACCGCTCAAGTAATTGTAACTGAGCACTAGAATGGATAAACCTCTACCGCTGCCTCAGGTCTAACAGCTCTTGCTTGTATTCATTAGTGGGAGTAGGACTGTGAATGGTAGTAGATAGATGCAGCTTTGTTTTGGTGATTTAGTGAACTCTCTGCCCTATGGGGTGGTGTGGGTCAGAGCAGGGCCACAGCTAAGCAACAGCATTCTTCAGATCATCTATGGACACCAACTGTTGAGGAGACCAGTACATCCAAAACATAGAAGACAGTTAAAGGCGGTCAAAGTGCACTTGGGTGGAGGGTCTGCTACCTGCTGTCCTGACGGAGATGGTATTGCGTTGATTGGAATGTTCTACAGTATGACATATACGTTTCTTGCGTTTATTCAATTGCAGGTGTTTTATTATTAAAAAGCTAACTTACAAACATGCATTCTTACTGTGAGTGGGGTCCCCTCTCCACAAATCTGACCCATAACTTGGCTTGGTGGCGTCATCTTCTTGTCTCTACCAGAAAAGTTGCATAGTGCACCTTTCAGTATATTTGTTGTGAAGACTTAAATGTGCGTGTCACCAGTCGTACGTTGTCATTGGTATGCACCTTTCTAGCTATGCCATCAATACAAAAAATTCCGTTGAAAATGCAGGGACAATTTCTGCTCAAGAGAGGCATTTTTCTTGTTGGTTAAGCCTTCATTTAACAAAATAAAGGTTTTATTTATTTTTATTAGTGTAATCCTAACTATTGTGCAATTTAGACCTGTTTTGGCCCTGTTAACATTATGGTTGCAAGGTATGATTATGGAATTACAACCTCTACTTATCTTATATTTGCTGCCCATGTCCAACCAGGAAGTAAAATTAGAAACTTTACCAAAATTTTATAAACAGAAAAAAAATTGGCAAGATTTTTTTTTTGTTTTAGTGAAATGAGTAGTCTAACCAGTCATATGCACTTTAAAGCACCATGCTGTTGTTCTTTCCATCTCAGTTACAAGAATTATATACAGTAGCTTTGTAAAGTAAAGGTAGTTAAATTGGTTGTTTCTGGGTTTTTTTTCATTTCCCAGGGGGAGACTCCGAAACAGCGTGCAGAGAAAGCAGCGGACCACGACTTAGCTGAATATTTGGAAAACCGCCAACATTATCAGATGATCCAGAGAGAGGACCAGGAGACAGAGGTCTGACCCCAAAAAACTGTAGTTATGTTTTTAGTACTATACTGTTAATGTTCAATAATAAGTGTCTTTAAACCAGGAACACTGCATCTCCACTGACAATGAATGTAGACCACATACAAACAGAGCTAATGAGGAGAGAGTAGATAAGATTTTGAGTGAAATTTGGGTTTATAAAACTATGTTTTTACATGTACTGTATGGCGTAAAAAGTGCATTGAAGTCATTGTGGTCCCAATAATGAAAAGGAACAACTAGAATACAAGTTAGCAACAAAAAACAAAAAAAACAACTTTGTCATCTATATATAATGTGATGTAAGTATAGAGATAATGGTTTATAGGCTGTGTTCACACTTGGACTAGACCATAGCTAATCCAGGATTAGAAAAGGACCAAAACTAGTCTATATCAGAACTATGTTGGCTTTACTATCTTCTTGTTACTGCTGTTTGTTTTGGAAATACTCAGATTTAAAATGTATTTTTAAATGCAGACTGCACAATACTCTTGTTACTTATGATTACAAGGATCAATGGAAAAAAGATATTTTTTATTTTTTAGAAATTAATTCTAGTTGTTTCTATTTATTTTCATTGGGAACACAATTATAGCACTATGTAATATGCCATGTATAACCCTATTTCACTCTACTCAAATCACTTAAAGGATAAGTCCACACAAACATGGGTATTTTTTTTTTAGATTTGCTTTTACATTCCATTCCATCAGATTTGTTGGCCCATTTGCTTATAAAGTTGGCATAGATATTATCATTCCTTATAAAACCCTATTTCTTTAACCAGTATTGCATCTTATAGCAGCTCTGAGTGTCACTTTACAGTACACATGGCCGCTAATCTGTACCAGCGACCACTTCAAGTCATTCACACCCCACAATCATATAGATCAAGTGGGTGAAGTGTCTTGCCCAAGAACATGACGACACTAGTCCAAGGCATGTGCTGTGTTCACTGATCAAGAGGCAGTGTCTGTAAACCATTATTATATTATAAGCAATAAACCTTACCCATATTTGTGTGGACAATGCAAAATGATAAACCTTGACAAGAAACATGTTGGTGCCTCATACAAAATATGTCACATCTTTAATCCCTACAGCCACCATTCATTTTACCTCTAGATGCTTTTATTGCCATATATTTTAGAATGACTGCAAAAACGTGTCTTTTTAAGCATTTAGTGACCGTTTGGATGTATTTGTTTACTATTAAATGTCACATATTTAACTTTTAGTCACTTCTTATTGAGCTATTTATATTTTTAGACATAGATAACACTTGCTTGGGATCAATACGTTGGAGCAAGTTGCCTCCTGCTTCTCACTTTTCCTTATTGTGGATTTATGTTCAGATTTTAGTAAATGTACTCTATATAAGATGTTTTTTGTAACTTTGTCTGTTACATACCAAAATGCAAAGGGTGATGCTTTTACTGTGTTGTATAGAGTCTGTGTATATTCAGTGTTTTAATGGCCCCAAGCCTGTTTTTCTGCCAAAGCAGTGGAGATTGTATTAATAGTGACTGCAATTATAAGATGTAATGCTGTACAATATCATATGGAGTAAGAATGTTTGGTTTTATCATTTCGGAGTGACCTGCAATAAAGCATGTCAGTAACATGCCGTGTCCATGATCATTTTAAAATGCACTGAGCCAAATGTACAAAAGGAATTGATTAAAGATAAGTATGTTGCGTAGCAGAATTTATCAATCGGGTCAGATTTCAAAAAGTTCTCCATAGAATGTCATTTTCAACATTAAATAATAGTACTTTCTTTTATATTACCATGTGGCCTGACCTGTGTAATCTCTCAGTCATCCAGGTATATGTAATTGCACAATAGCTTTGCAAATAAGAAAGTCAGCAGTAAACTTGTTTCATAATAATCTTAAATTTCACAATTTAACAAAAAACACAAATTAATCAAATTAATTAGATTAATTACCCAGCCTTAACTTGTTCTGATACAGCTCAAGGGCATTCTAAAGCTATTCAGGAAACGTTAATTTCTGTCCTGTTGAATTTTTTAGTATTGATACTTCTTCAAGTAAGTATCTAGTTTCTAATTGATACTAAAACTAGTATTGATTAGTATCTGATTTTTGATACTTTTGACAACACTAGTAATGAGAAATGATGTAATATTCTTATAGCAATAAAAGATTTAGATTAAACTCTATACAAGTACTTTTCAAGCCTTACCTGATATTTTTAAACCTACTTCAAGTCTTATCTGTGTCCTCATATTCAGCAAACTTGACTTCCTCAATAATTTGAACTCCATATGATTAGAAAATCTTAAAAATGCTACCCAACAGAGCAGTTTGAGTGATGATATAAAGCTAAAAATAAAGTACTTTGTTGTCTTCAAGGGATTTTTTCTGCATTATCCCACCAAGGAGTACCTAGTTGGAGTTGGATTACCCCACCTATCCAGACACTGAGAAAACACACAGGCCTCACACAGTTTGAAAATTAAGCCAAGTACCTTCTTGGAGTTATAGTGGACTTTAGGAAGAGCAGCTGCCCCCACCCCTACCCCTCTACATCATGGGCACGGAAGTTGAAGTGGTTTCTTACTGGAAATGCCTGGGTCTGCACATCAGACCTAACCTGGTCCACTAATGCAGCCAGCATTGTAAAGAAAGCCCACCAACGCCTGTTCTTTTTGAGGAGACTCAAAGCTGCTGGTCTACAACTCCGAGCCCTCATCTCTTTTTACAGATGTGGGGTGGAGTGTGTGTTGACCCAGTCCATCACAGTGCGGTATGGCCACTGCTCAGCCCAGGACAGGAAAGCACTGCAGCTTGTGGTCAGAGTGGCAGAGAAGATGACTGGATGTGACTTCACACACATCAGTGACATTTATCAGGAGCGCTGCAGGAGACGGGCCTCCGGGATCATGGAGGCTCTCTCTCATCCCTCTACCCTCTGGGAGTAGACCGAGTAGCATCAAAGCCAGAACATCTCGGCTGAAGTCCAGCTTCTTTCCTGAGGCTGTTAGACTTTTGAACAGAGCTCACTGACTTTTTTGCTTAGGCTGCTACCTCTGCTACACTTTATTGTACTTCCTAAATGCTTTTAAAGTAGTATTTAATTGAATTATTTATTATTGTTCTTATCTTCTTTAAATCACTGGGCCTTGAGGAACAGATTTTGTTCTGTTATGTATTTCTCTCGCATGTTAGAATGACAAATGAAGAAACTTGAACCTTGCTATGAGGCGAGAGTTAACATATGCCAACATGCCTCCATTGCAGCAGTGGGCGGGATAAAAATGTCTTCAACCTTATTATTTTCTATGTATGATTTAGTGAATAACCAGTTGACCAAAACCTTTTTATCATAGCCTACTAAGAGTAAATCTGAGGACCTGAAGGAGGACGAGCAGCTCCTCTCCGCTGTGCTCTGCTCTTGTGTGTTTTCCCAGCTGCAGTTGGGACAATGGGCCTCTCGCATGACTGAGCCATTGGGAAGTGGTGGAGTCGACTGCATTCTTGTAGCTCAGACATGGACAGAAATAAGGAGAGCCCTGTAGACCCCAGACAAAAGCCTACTGCGGAGAGTGACGTCTGTGTGAAGAGTACACGCAAATATTTACATGTTGACACACATAGGAGGTAAGGACAGACCTCAAGTGGACTTTAGACTGGAAGAGATATAAGACAGTTATTAAGAGGAACCGATATAGTACCTGCAAATATTTATACAGCAAATTAAAGTACAAATTGAAGTTCAAAGTTGTGTAACATTACAAACATAGTGAAATAACTTTTTCTGACTTGTGTTTCAAAGGATGGTAGTATGGTGTAAGTGGTGGTTCGTGGGCCTTGCCTTTTATTAAATCCGGTTATCACAATATTACTCTGATAGACTTATCTGTTATCATAATCAGACCAAAATATTGTCAAAAATGTAGTAATACCATGATCTACTATAGTTCAGAGGTCTTTTTTAACCAAGTTACTTCAAACTCATGCAAAAATACTACCACCAATGATCACTAAACTTTCCCAAGTGCTGTTGTGTGAACTTAATCACTGGTATGCAAATCAATATGTTTGCGTGTCTGTTTGGCTTAAGTACAAAAACAGTCTTGCAACTCACTGACCTAGTTCTTGCTATTGTACTTGAAGTATTGACACACACTTTGTCACACAGACAAATTCAAACTTGTTGTACTCTTGTCATTGTCAGATATTTTACAAAGCATATTAGTTGTCTATGAGTTGAAGATGTAGAAGTTCATTAATCCTCAAATGTGCACTACGCAACTTTTCTGGCTGAGGATCTGCCACCTGCTTGTCTCCATGGAGATGTTTTTGCTTTGCCTGTAATGTTCCACAGTATGGTATTAAACTTGTAAATCTCTGAGGACAACCAGGGAACCAGGACAAGTTACAGGTCAGAAGAATCTGAGAATGCATGTTTTCCATGTTATGTTTTAGCAGTCAAAACATCAGTAGTTCAATAAATGCAAGATAAATATGTATAATATGTATGCCATACTGTGGAATATTCAAGGCAAATCAATAACACATCCATGGACATGTTGCCTGTCAAATCCAGAATAATATTTCTCTGGATTTTTTATATGTATTGGTATCAGTCTGGGCCCCCGGTCATATGTGATCGTACAATCAGATTTGTTTTTTGGGGGTTTTTTTGCGTGATGCATGTGAAACGGAGAAGCTCATTGGTCACCGATCATTTACAAATAAAATCAAATTTATCTCACCTCAGATTAACAAGTTCAGTGCTTGGCTCATTGATCGTGCAGAAATGTGTTATGTTTTCAGTCCCCTGTGATATGTTTTTTTCCTTTATTTTTTTCAAATACGGATGGAGCATGTGTGTTCCCGAATGGCTAATCCACCTGTCAATCACGCCCATTTGAAAACGGAGAGATTCATCAGTGACTGGACTCACATCTTCATTAAGTATTGAAGAAGTGTGTATTTTAGATCCCAGGCAAATGGACACAAGCATGTGACCTGAAGTTACACAGAGCCCCTTTAAGGGAATGTTGTGACTGGAGCATTTAGGCATTAACACATACGTATAAATGTTAAAACTGTACAATATTTAGTTATCAAAACATGCATTGCAAGTAATTCAAAGAGGTTTTTCAGATTGTAGAAATCAGATTACTTGAAAAAATGAATCAATATTGAACCTTTTAGCGATGACATACACTGTATAAGCTACAATAAAGTCTGCATCATAAAACAGTATTTTTGCCTGCCTTCAAAAAAATATCAGTTTGGTTCAACTTATACAACAATTCATCGTTCTACACACTTTCTAAAAATGTGAAAATGTCTAAAATTCTATTTTTCTGCCCTTCTGACCTGTATTTAAGTTTTACAGGTGAAGCAGGCGTGTCCTTCTAACATCACCATGACTCACAATTTGACCTCTACCCTGTTAAAGACACGGCAGCCCTGAGCAAACAGCAGCTTTATGACGTCTGAACACTTTTATAAGCAGTTACTGTCAGGCGTCTGAGCAACCGTAAATGAGACACAAAACTGACAAGACCAAGCATGTGCCAATAAAAGACACCAGGAGACCTGCTCAGACAACCAATCAGAACCAAAACTAGTCAAATCTCTGTCAGACGTCTGAGTGGTTGTGACTAAATATTGCTGATATTGTGAGTAACTTGTCCATTTGTCAGCAACAAACCAATCATTTCCTTCCACTTATGTGGGGCTTAGTGGTTAGATCTGCAGCACATTTGCAAGTCCTTGATCTTGTGCTAAAATAAATAAATACACATAATTTCTTTCAGGACAAGAGAGGTTGAGGTTGCACTGCAAGTAATTAGTAGTACACAACTATCAATTTAAGTGACAACATGGTGGCTGAGTGACTATATTTATGCCACACCGCAAGGAGGTACAAGGTTTGATTCCCAGGCCATGTTTCAGTTGAGTGTGCATTTTCCCTGTCAACTTAAAACGTGCAAAATGGCTCATGCTCCAGCTAGGAACTTTTGCTTGAACTATACTGTGGTTGCACCTTGATCCTGTTAAGTTAGCCAAGTTATCCCAAAGACATTGAAGGGTGGGTTGAGTGCGCAGGGGTAAATTACTCATACAAATCTAGCTAGGATAAAGTGTGATAAGTATTGGCTTAGTTTTCTACAATCTACAATATAGGGTTGTCAAAAGTAACGAAAATTGGATACTAATTGATACTAAAACTAGTATTGAAACTAAACAAGTCGCATTCACAAGACAGAAATGAGCCTTTCCTGAACAGCTTTAGAATGATCTTGATCTGTATCAGAACAAGTATAAGACATATAGACTAGTACACGCCCATGGACCACTATGGAACCTACCTGGACGACAGAGGGATTACACAGATATAAGGCCACATGGGAATATAAAAGAAAGCACTACATTTTAATGCTGAAAATGAGATTCTATTGTCTAAAGCAAGAGTGTTTGTTATTATCATTCTGGTATCAGAATCGGTATTGAGTATCGAATCTATTCCTTAGTATCGAAATTGAGTTGAATGAGTGAAATTAAGTGAAATTTTAGTATCGCGATAACACTACTAGAATATTGCTAGGTAAAAAAAAAATGACTTTAAATATTTGAATTCATTTGCTGCTAATTACATCTTCACTTTTTAATCACTTCACTAAGCCTATTGTGCAAAGTGCTGTGAGATAATGCCCCAGTCTGTTTTGTTCCTGGTGGACCTGTGATGTCACTGTGATGTCATCGAGGGGTGGGGTCTGTGCACAGGGACCCACACAAGAGCAGCAGCAGAAACACACAGCACTCAGCTCTGCACCTCTCGGCTGGCTGCTTCTCTCCTGCAAAGTAAGACATTTGACTTTGTATATGTACATTGGGGATTTAGTAGATTGGCATTAGAATTGTTTAGTTAGCTGACCTTGAAGGATAGTTTTGCCTAATCCTAAAATTTGGTATTTAAATTATTATATTATTTATATTTACAATGTATTATTTGCACTATTTTGAGGTACTGTTGTGAGTTTTGAGATTTGCTGAAGACATACAGTTCCATACATATTTTAAGACCAGTGAGCAAACTTTTAATTCAAATTCTCTTGCATGTCTTTTTGTATGGATGCCAAATTGTAAAGAGCATAATTTAAGTTTAAAATACATTTCTTTAATGTGCTGTACATGGAATATAAAATGTAAATTTGTCAAATTACAATCATTAGACTTAAATTGCGTTGGAAAAATGTGGGGAATGGAGTCAAAATGAAAATCTATGGGAGAAGCAAGCAATTCTTCATACGCTATAAAACATTGTCCACCTTTTTACAGTGGAATTTTGTAAATTAACAAGTATTTTTCTATATTAATTTGAACATACATTTGCAATTTGGATGAGACAAAATAGTTTTGTAAAAGAGCATTGATAGCAACTTTATTACTCGTTTGTGATAGAGAGCTTGTTCTTACCCAGTTAAATACCTGGTTACATAATTTTGCAGATTTTCAAGTTTAGCAGGTCTCATATAGTCTAATTCTTGTGATGGTTTATTATTATTATATTATATATTTTTAGTTTAGTCTTACTACAAAGAGTCAAGTTGTCAGTCTACACTTATGTGATTCTTGCCTTCAATAGATTCAAAACATCACAAGAATGCAATTACACTAAAGTATGTAGCTTCAAAGTATGCGTGAGATGAAGATTAACTGTATCCAGTCCCATCTGAGAAATGTATAGTCGATCAAAAAATAAGAAATACAGCCACATACGGTTGATTCATTTATTTTCTTTCACAATGAGATCACCAATGGTCTTTTCCAGTTGCGGTATTTTCCAGGCTACCAAATTTTAAGTTCCTTCCTCTTCCTTGTAGTCTTCCTTGAAACAAACAAGCTCAGTATTTCCTCATATCACAAATATTTGCACTTTGTTTAAGCTTTAACTGTACTGTCTTGAAAATTAACACAATTTGCCTTTAGTCTGTGGCATTATTCACTAGCCTGTAATCACTTGTTGGTGTAAAATAGAGAAGCAGTGAGGATTACTTCAGCAGAAAAGAAAATGGTCCCATTCAAATGACATAGGGGACACATTGTACACATTTAGGCCTATGTATTGTATGTGTGTTGAACTAGGCAACTTTATTTCAAATTGTATAGAGTGCATCTACTTGCAACTCAAACTTTTCTACAGATCTTCACCTTGATATCAACAGTGTTTTAGCCTTAGCACCAATTCACCAATAAGTCTGTTCAGTAATTGGTTTAATGGTTTCTGTTTGGTAAAGATGACTAATGTTCCTATGTTGTTATTTTGTGCTAGTTTTAAACCTTGGTTGTTCAGGATACTGTATGTGGTTATGGGTTGTGGTCAGGACTATTAGTGTTCAATTGGAGACATCTTTTTCCAATTCTTTTTGGAGTCTAGACAATGCTGGATTAGTTTAACTTAGAGAGCCAACACCAGAACAGCAGCAGTATTGTAGTGTAGACCTTGCCTTCCCAGAGCCACAGTAGTTAGCACTCTTACCACAAAGCAAGATCCACGATTCGATTCTCGCAAAATATGAGAAATCTTAGATTGGCATTGTATGTTTGCAATCTGGACCAACATCGGACATGGTTCAGGTTGTCCCAGCAGCAGATGGGTCAATGTATAGAAGAGTTTTCCTATGGGACAAAACATATAACTTAACAGTAATATATGGTTCACTAGTTTGACAGCTGGAAAATGGCGATTGACTAAGCACAGAGTCATGGGATCAACAAAATCTCATCCATAAAACCGACAGCCCTGCAATACCACTTATGCAATTTGGTACGGTACAATTTTCCTAATATTGATCCAAGAAATTGTTCTTCAGTAGATAATTGTGTTTGCCTATGCAGCAATATCGCCCTCGTGAAAGTACAGTGAACAAAGTAAATGGGTGGAGCCTTTGTATCAGGCATAGAAGTATAAAGTTTTATTATACTACTTGCATATAAGACATACAACAGCAAATGTTTCAGTCAAAGGTAGTACTCAGAAACTTATTTATCAACTTTACATATCCATTTTCTACTTCTTGGTACAATTTTGGCTGCCAAGTGTTATGTCCACATGTAATTTTGTTTACATTTGTCACAAAATGATAGCGGGTAAGTCCAAAATGAACTGAAGGTCTTGGGGGGAACTTCCTCTAAATGTCGTCCATGTTTTCAACCAAAGGCCGCATCATCTCCTCCGCTTTCTCCGCGCTCAGATCTCATTGTGCTCCTATGGAAATGCTCTCTATTCATCTCACCACATTCAGGACCAGGACAGGGCAGGCGGGGGGGC